>CANNZV010005137.1:0-30809 GCA_947561585.1 Caprella mutica | reverse complement strand
CGAGTGTTTAATTGGGAAACCAACAAAATTAATTGGATAATAACAACCAGTCTGAGACAGACAGACACTCTGAACAAGATAATGCTGTGATATTAATGTATATTATAGAACAACAATGCAAGGGATAGAACAACCACCAATAGTTGTAAATAAAGTGCACAGTGAAGAGTTAAAACAACCACCAATAGTTGTAAATAAAGTGCACAGTGAAGAGTTAAAACAACCACCAGTAGTTGTAAATAAAGTGCACAGTGAAGAGTAAAAACAACCACCAATAGTTGTAAATAAAGTGCATAGTGAAGAGTTAAAACAACCACCAATAGTTGTAAATAAAGTGCACAGTGAAGAGTAAAAACAACCACCAATAGTTGTAAATAAAGTGCATAGTGAAGAGTTAAAACAACCACCAATTGTTGTAAATAAAGTGCACAGTGAAGAGTAAAAACAACCACCAATAGTTGTAAATAAAGTGCACAGTGAAGAGTTAAAACAACCACCAATTGTTGTAAATAAAGTGCACAGTGAAGAGTTAAAACAACCACCAGTAGTTGTAAATAAAGTGCACAGTGAAGAGTAAAAACAACCACCAATAGTTGTAAATAAAGTGCATAGTGAAGAGTTAAAACAACCACCAATAGTTGTAAATATAGTGCACAGTGAAGAGTTAAAACAACCACCAATAGTTGTAAATAAAGTGCACAGTGAAGAGTAAAAACAACCACCAATAGTTGTAAATAAAGTGCATAGTGAAGAGTTAAAACAACCACCAATAGTTGTAAATAAAGTGCACAGTGAAGAGTTAAAACAACCACCAATTGTTGTAAATAAAGTGCACAGTGAAGAGTAAAAACAACCACCAATAGTTGTAAATAAAGTGCATAGTGAAGAGTTAAAACAACCACCAATAGTTGTAAATAAAGTGCACAGTGAAGAGTAAAAACAACCACCAATAGTTGTAAATAAAGTGCACAGTGAAGAGTTAAAACAACCACCAATTGTTGTAAATAAAGTGCACAGTGAAGAGTAAAAACAACCACCAATAGTTGTAAATAAAGTGCACAGTGAAGAGTAAAAACAACCACCAATAGTTGTAAATAAAGTGCACAGTGAAGAGTTAAAACAACCACCAATTGTTGTAAATAAAGTGCACAGTGAAGAGTAAAAACAACCACCAATAGTTGTAAATAAAGTGCACAGTGAAGAGTTAAAACAACCACCAATTGTTGTAAATAAAGTGCACAGTGAAGAGTTAAAACAACCACCAATTGTTGTAAATAAAGTGCACAGTGAAGAGTTAAAACAACCACCAATTGTTGTAAATAAAGTGCATAGTGAAGAGTTAAAACAACCACCAATAGTTGTAAATAAAGTGCACAGTGAAGAGTTAAAACAACCACCAATTGTTGTAAATAAAGTGCACAGTGAAGAGTTAAAACAACCACCAATTGTTGTAAATAAAGTGCACAGTGAAGAGTTAAAACAACCACCAATTGTTGTGAATAAAGTGCACAGTGAAGAGTTAAAACAACCACCAATTGTTGTAAATAAAGTGCACAGTGAAGAGTTAAAACAACCACCAATTGTTGTAAATAAAGTGCATAGTGAAGAGTTAAAACAACCACCAATAGTTGTAAATAAAGTGCACAGTGAAGAGTTAAAATAACCACCAATAGTTGTAAATAAAGTGCACAGTGAAGAGTTAAAACAACCACCAATTGTTGTAAATAAAGTGCACAGTGAAGAGTTAAAACAACCACCAATAGTTGTAAATAAAGTGCACAGTGAAGAGTTAAAACAACCACCAATTGTTGTAAATAAAGTGCACAGTGAAGAGTTAAAACAACCACCAATAGTTGTAAATAAAGTGCACAGTGAAGAGTTATAACAACCACCAATAGTTGTAAATAAAGTGCACAGTGAAGAGTTAAAACAACCACCAATTGTTGTAAATAAAGTGCACAGTGAATCATTATTAAATTAACTGCAATATTTCTTATTTCACTACGCTTCATTTCATATCTTTTACTCTATAATATTCTTTCTCAATCTTTTCAATGCGGTCAGATTAAAAGTAGATGATTAGTTCGCACTTTTTTTTAAAATTAAATGCAATTTCATTTCATACTTTTTTCCAATCAATCACAACACGGGGAATGATTTCGTATTTTGAAAAATGTTCAAAGTAATTATAAGAACATTACGCCATATTTGTAAATAATCGAAGAAGTGTGTAGTCATTAGTGATCTTTCATTAACATTTAATCAGTACATTTGCTGAGTATTGAAGAATCTTTTGTGTAGACTATTGCAGAAGAATGGGGCGATTTTTTCTGAATAGTGATGAGTTATAACAATAACCAGGAAAGAAGGATTTATTCCTGGGATATTAAGGGAATATATCAGGCAAGAAGGATTTATCCCTGGGATAATAAGGGAATATATTAGGCAAGAAGGATTTATCCCTGGGATATTAAGGGAATATATTAGGCAAGAAGGATTTATCCCTGGGATATTAAGGGAATATATTAGGCAAGAAGGATTTATCCCTGGGATATTAAGGGAATATATTAGGCAAGAAGGATTTTTTCCTGGGATATTACAGGAATATCCCAGGCAAGAAGGATTTATTCCCAGGATTTTATGGGACTATCCTAGTGAAGAAAACGAAACAATCCTCTTCTGAGTTTCTCATGAAAATAAATCATGGTTTGAAGGTTTCAGACCATTTTTTAAATTCTCTAAAAATGGTAAACATTGTAAAATGCGTAGGATAGGTTTTTTATTTCTTAAAAATAATATCAGACGTTTCCTCATGTTCAATCACATCATTTTATTCCTGCAGTATATGTTCTCTAAAATTCTTCTTAATTTTACAATCTGACAATGTTTAAAACTGTCAGGTAAAATGTTAAAAAGAGAAATGACACAGTGGTTAGATCTCACCGAGTGGATATGGCAGAAAAATAATCATTGTTGCAGACTTCTGAAAACATTTTGAAGTTTTTGGTAAAAATTTCTCAAGTTTCAGATAGTTGCAGAAAATTGGAGTGATATTATTTGTATGTTATACCACACACAGAACTTATATTAATATCTTTTAAATATAAAATCAATATTTATACTTGCACTATACATATATGCAATATGTTTAATAACACAACATTTTTAGGAGTTACATTTGATGATGATCTGAAATTTGACTTACATATTAATGTTATAACCAGGAAAATATCATCTTCAGTTGGTCTGTTTAATAAATTGAAACATTATATGCCTGTTGAGATTATGCTTTATCTTTATGATTCTCTAGTCATACCTTATTTGCTGTATGCCATTGAAGTGTGGATGGTACATACCGTTATCATTTAGATGAGGTTATCAAGGAGCAAAAGGCTGCCCTGAAGTCTGTCAACAGTCTTCAACTCTCATACCTACCCATATTAAAAAAAGTTTGAGATTTTAAATGTTGCTGATTTATTTGAGTACTGCGTATTAGTAAGGATGTACAAGGGAATATATTTCAACACTGATACTTATTTGTTCAGTAACTTACAGAGCCATTCAGATGTGCATTTCTATTCCACAAGAAAATGCACCAATTTAATAGTCCTTTCTTTTCGTGAATCTAAATCTAGGAAGAGTGTTTCCTACACTGGTCCTAAACTTTGGAATTCACTTCCAGTCACTGAAAAATTACAAAACCCTAAATTCATTTAAAAAGGCAATAAAGTGTAGCGTAATTTCCAACTACTGAATGTTGTCATGTGTTCGACTAATCATAGAGCTGAGATTTATTATTCTTTTTGATTTTTTCTGATAAAAGCTAGTTTAGGTGTTTTCCTTTCTTTATTCTTTTTCTTTATCCAAATGTTATTTCCTAGAGTGAATTGTCTAATTATTTACATCCCTTTCTATATTGTACTCGCCTTAACCAAGTTATAGCTTAATACTATGGAACCTATTTTCTCCTCTTCTCTTATTCTATCCTTACTAAATATTAATTAGGGTGTCCTAAAAGCCTGTTACTGAGCTTCATGGGTTCAAGGGACATCAGCACTACTTTACACATTGGCATATATTATCATATTGCCATATGTACTGTTTTAAATAATCGTAGATTCTGTATTTTGATACCTGTTTTTTTCTGCAATTTGTGTTCGTGAACAAATTGTTTCAATTGTTTCAACATAAATATATGTATTATATGTATATATAAAGATTTAATTCATTTTGAGTCTATTTTGAATTTTCGGAAAATATTTGGATATTGTTATACTCTATCTTAAAGTTTCCAATTTCGGTCTTAAATTGAAAAGAGCGTGCAAGCAAGCATATGATTTAATATTTCATACATCGAGATCAAACAAAAGTCTCTAGCAAAGCAAATGCATTCTGAAACAAGAACACAATTTCAGTTTTCTCAGATGAGTTCTTCCTACATTTCAGATTACCTGTCACATGGAGAATGCATCAAAAAAGTCGGCAAAGAATGGGATTCATGTCACAAGCATTTTAAATATCTGGTGGCACTTGAAGCCCATCGTAATCCAGAGCGTGACAGGGAGACTAAAATGACAACTATATGCTGGTGAGTACTGGCAACTATATGGTGAGTACTGGCAACTATATGCTGGTGAGTACTGGCAACTATATGCTGGTGAGTACTGGCAACTATATGCTGGTGAGTACTGGCAACTATATGGTGAGTAATGACAACTATATGCTGGTGAGTACTGGCAACTATATGGTGAGTAATGGCAACTATATGCTGGTGAGTACTGGCAACTATATGCTGGTGAGTACTGGCAACTGTATGGTGAGTAATGACAACTATATGCTGGTGAGTACTGGCAACTACATGGTGAGTAATGACAACTGTATGCTGGTGAGTACTGGCAACTATATGGTGAGTAATGGCAACTATATGCTGGTGAGTACTGGCAACTATATGCTGGTGAGTACTGGCAACTATATGCTGGTGAGTACTGGCAACTATATGCTGGTGAGTACTGGCAACTATATGCTGGTGAGTACTGGCAACTATATGCTGGTGAGTACTGGCAACTATATGGTGAGTAATGGCAACTATATGCTGGTGAGAAATGGCAACTATATGCTGGTGAGTGATGGCAACTATATGCTGGTGAGTACTAGCAACTATATGCTGGTGAGTGATGGCAACTATATGCTGGTGAGTGATGGCAACTATATGGTGAGTGATGGTAACTATATGCTGGTGAGTGATGGCAACTATATGGTGAGTGATGGTAACTATATGGTGGTGAGTGATGGCAACTATATGCTGGTGAGTACTAGCAACTATATGCTGGTGAGTACTGGCAACTATATGCTGGTGAGTGATGGCAACTATATGGTGAGTGATGGTAACTATATGCTGGTGAGTGATGGCAACTATATGATGAGTGATGGTAACTATATGCTGGTGAGTACTGGCAACTATATGCTGGTGAGTGATGGCAACTATATGCTGGTGAGTGATGGCAACTATATGGTGAGTGATGGTAACTATATGCTGGTGAGTGATGGCAACTATATGCTGGTGAGTACTAGCAACTATATGCTGGTGAGTGATGGCAACTATATGCTGGTGAGTGATGGCAACTATATGGTGAGTGATGGTAACTATATGGTGGTGAGTGATGGCAACTATATGCTGGTGAGTACTAGCAACTATATGCTGGTGAGTACTGGCAACTATATGCTGGTGAGTGATGGCAACTATATGGTGAGTGATGGTAACTATATGCTGGTGAGTGATGGCAACTATATGATGAGTGATGGTAACTATATGGTGGTGAGTGATGACTACTATATGATGAGTGATGGTAACTATATGCTGGTGAGTACTGGCAACTATATGGTGAGTGATGGCAACTATATGGTGAGTGATGGCAACTATATGCTGGTGAGTGATGACTACTATATGATGAGTGATGGTAACTATATGCTGGTGAGTACTGGCAACTATATGGTGAGTGATGGTAACTATGTATATGCTGGTGAGTAATGGCAACTATATGGTGAGTGATGGTAACTATATGCTGGTGAGTGATGGCAACTATATGGTGAGTGATGGTAACTATATGCTGGTGAGTAATGGCAACTATATGGTGAGTGATGGTAACTATGTATATGCTGGTGAGTAATGGCAACTATATGGTGAGTGATGGTAACTATATGCTGGTGAGTGATGGTAACTATATGCTGGTGAGTGATGGCAACTATATGCTGGTGAGTACTGGCAACTATATGCTGGTGAGTACTGGCAACTATATGCTGGTGAGTGATGGCAACTATATGCTGGTGAGTGATGGCAACTATATGCTGGTGAGTACTGGCAACTATATGCTGGTGAGTACTGGCAACTATATGCTGGTGAGTGATGGCAACTATATGGTGGTGAGTACTGGCAACTATATGGTGAGTGATGGTAACTATATGCTGGTGAGTGATGGTAACTATATGCTGGTGAGTGATGGCAACTATATGGTGAGTGATGGTAACTATGTATATGCTGGTGAGTAATGGCAACTATATGGTGAGTGATGGTAACTATATGCTGGTGAGTGATGGTAACTATATGCTGGTGAGTACTGGCAACTATATGCTGGTGAGTACTGGCAACTATATGCTGGTGAGTACTGGCAACTATATGCTGGTGAGTACTGGCAACTATATGCTGGTGAGTACTGGCAACTATATGCTGGTGAGTACTGGCAACTATATGCTGGTGAGTACTGGCAACTATATGGTGAGTAATGGCAACTATATGCTGGTGAGAAATGGCAACTATATGCTGGTGAGTGATGGCAACTATATGCTGGTGAGTACTAGCAACTATATGCTGGTAAGTGATGGCAACTATATGCTGGTGAGTGATGGCAACTATATGGTGGTGAGTGATGGCAACTATATGCTGGTGAGTACTAGCAACTATATGCTGGTGAGTACTGGCAACTATATGCTGGTGAGTGATGGCAACTATATGGTGAGTGATGGTAACTATATGCTGGTGAGTGATGGCAACTATATGATGAGTGATGGTAACTATATGCTGGTGAGTACTGGCAACTATATGCTGGTGAGTGATGGCAACTATATGCTGGTGAGTGATGGCAACTATATGGTGAGTGATGGTAACTATATGCTGGTGAGTGATGGCAACTATATGCTGGTGAGTACTAGCAACTATATGCTGGTGAGTGATGGCAACTATATGCTGGTGAGTGATGGCAACTATATGGTGAGTGATGGTAACTATATGGTGGTGAGTGATGGCAACTATATGCTGGTGAGTACTAGCAACTATATGCTGGTGAGTACTGGCAACTATATGCTGGTGAGTGATGGCAACTATATGGTGAGTGATGGTAACTATATGCTGGTGAGTGATGGCAACTATATGATGAGTGATGGTAACTATATGCTGGTGAGTACTGGCAACTATATGGTGAGTGATGGTAACTATGTATATGCTGGTGAGTAATGGCAACTATATGGTGAGTGATGGTAACTATATGCTGGTGAGTGATGGCAACTATATGGTGAGTGATGGTAACTATATGCTGGTGAGTAATGGCAACTATATGGTGAGTGATGGTAACTATGTATATGCTGGTGAGTACTGGCAACTATATGGTGAGTGATGGTAACTATATGCTGGTGAGTGATGGTAACTATATGCTGGTGAGTGATGGCAACTATATGCTGGTGAGTACTGGCAACTATATGCTGGTGAGTACTGGCAACTATATGGTGAGTGATGGTAACTATATGCTGGTGAGTGATGGTAACTATATGCTGGTGAGTGATGGCAACTATATGCTGGTGAGTACTGGCAACTATATGCTGGTGAGTACTGGCAACTATATGCTGGTGAGTGATGGCAACTATATGCTGGTGAGTGATGGCAACTATATGCTGGTGAGTACTGGCAACTATATGCTGGTGAGTACTGGCAACTATATGGTGGTGAGTGATGGCAACTATATGGTGGTGAGTACTGGCAACTATATGGTGAGTGATGGTAACTATGTATATGCTGGTGAGTAATGGCAACTATATGGTGAGTGATGGTAACTATATGCTGGTGAGTGATGGCAACTATATGCTGGTGAGTACTGGCAACTATATGCTGGTGAGTGATGGCAACTATATGGTGGTGAGTACTGGCAACTATATGGTGAGTGATGGTAACTATGTATATGCTGGTGAGTAATGGCAACTATATGGTGAGTGATGGTAACTATATGCTGGTGAGTGATGGTAACTATATGCTGGTGAGTGATGGCAACTATATGGTGAGTGATGGTAACTATGTATATGCTGGTGAGTAATGGCAACTATATGGTGAGTGATGGTAACTATATGCTGGTGAGTGATGGTAACTATATGCTGGTGAGTGATGGCAACTATATGCTGGTGAGTACTGGCAACTATATGCTGGTGAGTACTGGCAACTATATGCTGGTGAGTGATGGCAACTATATGCTGGTGAGTGATGGCAACTATATGGTGAGTGATGGCAACTATATGCTGGTGAGTGATGGCAACTATATGATGTAGTGTAACATATACAAGTATAACCATAAATATCTAGCTCTAGACCTGCAGTGTCCTCAAAAATATATTTTTTTTAAATTGCTTTGAAACAACTTTTTTCTGATTCAAATTATCGTTTTTTTAATGGGAAAATGATATCTTATTAAGCACATAAATCTTTTAAATCTTTTTTCTAATTCTAAATATCTCTTTCACTGGTCAATACTTGCTATTTACCGTCAATGTGAATTTATTTACTTTAAGTTTATATCTTGTTTATGTTGTTTAAGGATGAACTCTTCCAAGGACACACTGACTAATAACTCAAAGCTGCTTATGGGAAACTAAAAGTTTATGATTAAGTACTGCACTCGGTATGGATAGGCGAGAGGGGTAAGTTACGAATTATTGGACAGTTCCACCTTTGCGATGACTTAAAAGATATTTTTCAATATTTTAACTCGTTATTGTAATTGTTATCCATGATACCTAGGTATCCATGATACCTAGGTATCCATAATACCTAGGCATCCATAATACCTAGGCATCCATAATACCTAGGTATCCATAATACCTAGGTATCCATAATACCTAGGTATCCATAATACCTTTGTATCCATAATGCCTTTGTATCCATAATACCTAGGTATCCATGATACCTGCATATTTAACTCGTTATTGCAATTGTTATCCATGATACATTGGTATCCATGATACCTTGGTATCCATGATACCTTGGTATTCATGATACCTTGGTATCCATGATACCCAGGTATCCATGATACCTTTTTATCCATGATACCTAGGTATCCATGATACCTAGGTATCCATGATACCTAGGTATCCATGATACCTGCATATTTAACTCGTTATCAAAATAATTTGTTAAGAAGTAAAATTTTATTACATTTTTTATATGATCGGAAAGATGGAACAGTCCGATAATTTGTAACGTAACCTATAACTTGGCCGTAGAGTTGCAGGATAACGGTAGGCCTTCCTAAAGCCTCTGTATACCAGCAGATAAAACGCCGCGTTTTCACCGCCCAGTTTACGCCTCTTCAATTAATCACGGTTAAATGAATGGAAGGCGGTAGAAACGCTAGTGTAGACTGCAAATTTGCTTTCCATTCATTTAACCGTGATTAATTAAATAGGCTTAAACTGGGCAGTGAAAACGCGGCATTTTATCTGCTGGTAGAGAATTGGGCATTAGTTCTTTTTTGAACTAAGATGTCCATTTATAAATCATGTAATTATGAAATTGGTTTAAAATGGCTTCCTCAGATGCTTTCATTCACTGCAGAGATGTATGCATTTTTAAACGGTTTGTTGTTGATCTCTGGAACTGCACTTCCTGAGACTTTAGAACATCTTCAGGAATGCATTAATAACATCGCTAAATAGTTATAGTGTGCTGAGAATTAGTTATAGTTTATATAGTGTAAATAGTGTACTGGAAAATAGTTATAGTGTGCTGAGAATTAGTTATAGTTTATATAGTGTAAATAGTGTACTGGAAAATAGTTATAGTGTGCTGAGAATTAGTTATAGTTTATATAGTGTAAATAGTGTAATGGAAAATAGTTATAGTGTACTGGAAAATAGTTATAGTGTAGTGGAAAATAGTTATAGTGAACTGGAAAATAGTTATAGTGAACTGGAAAATAGTTATAGTGAACTGGAAAATAGTTATAGTGAACTGGAAAATAGTTATAGTGTAATGGAAAATAGTTATAGTGAACTGGAAAATAGTTATAGTGAACTGGAAAATAGTTATAGTGTACTGGAAAATAGTTATAGCGTGTATAGTATAAAGGAAAATAGTTATAGTTTATATGCATTAAATTGTTGTGTGTTTGTATTCAATAAAATATACCTATATCCATAAACACACATCTTCTAAAAATTAAACTCACCATTCGAAAGGTTAAAATCTCCAATCGAGTGAAGTTTTGAAGACTTTTCTCCTGTATCTCATATTGAACTCTAATACATTTTCCTAGTATTGACAGGCAATGACAAACTTACTAAAAATTTGGTAATATCAATAAGGATGCGTTAAGCAAGCACCAGGCGATCAAACTGATTGATCAAAGCTGGACGCAATCGCTGCATGATTGATCATCTAAGAACTCTTTTGATGGAAATCTTTTGATGATTGACTTAACCGTTGACGTGATTGGTAGAAACTTTGAATGGCTAAATCACTGATGCTTGACCGTCATTGCAACTTTGATCAAACATTGCGTCAGTCTTTCGTGAATGTTGACTTCACGACTCAATCTCCTATGTCCCCACCATAACTATCTCTCTCAATCTTCTACGGCCTCACCATAACTTTCTCTTTCAATCTTCTATGGCCACACCATAACTTTCTCTCTCAATCTTCTACGGCCCCACCATAACTTTCTCTCTCTATCTCCTATGTCCCCACCATAACTTTCTCTCTCAATCTCCTATGTCCCCACCATAACTTCCTCTCTCAATCTTCTACGGCCCCACTGTAACTTCTCCCTGGGTTCACAGCCTACATATTAGCATTCCTGTCTCATCCAAAATGTTTAATCAAAATCTAACCTGCAGAACCAACATTTGATACGGAATGTTGGTGATTAAATTAATCTGATTAAATCGGCACAATGCAGGAGTGTTTGAAGGATTTCCATCATTCAGAATTGCCAAACATGAAGATAATTAAGAAGATGCTTATTTTCTAGCACTTTATGTTATTTTGACAGTATTCCATGGGAAAGAAAATCTTAGTGTAAAGTTTTTAGAAACTCTAAAATTTATTAGTTTCACCGTACTCGAAAAGTGGATGTTATCAGGTCAATTAGAAATTATTAAAGTTAGTTTAATTCTAGCCTACTTTGTCCCAATATTGTTACAACATTGTCCCAACAAGTTACAACATTACCCCAATATTGTTACAACATTGCCCCAATATTGTTACAACATTGTCCCAATATTGTTACAGCATTGCCCCAATATTGTTTCAACATTGCCCCAATATTGTTACAACATTGCCCCAATATTGTTACAACATTGCCCCAATATTGTTACAACATTGTCCCAATATTGTTACAATATTGCCCCAATATTGTTACAATATTGCCCCAATATTGTTACAACATTGCCCCAATATTGTTACAACATTGCCCCAATATTGTTACAACATTGCCCGAATATTGTTACTACATTGCCCCAATATTGTTACAACAATGCCCCAATATTGTTACAACATTGCCCGAATATTGTTACTACATTGCCCCAATATTGTTACAACATTACCCAATATTGTTATAACATTACGCCAATATTGTTACAACATTGTCCCAATATTGTTACTTTTTCCCCGTCACTTTCCGAGTACACAGGGTGTCTGTATACAGAGATCATTACCCTACCTAATATTTTATATGAATTCAACGCTCTGAAAGGTATTCTTAGAATCTCGAATAAATAAATTGGATTCACGTGCCATAAAGTATGGATATTTATTATCCAGATAATATTTTATATCGCGATAATGGTGTGCCTTTTGTTGAATTTATTCACCAAATACCACTGAGTATTGGGTAAGTACGGAGTTATCGGACAGTTCCACAATATCGAACACGTAAGAATTTTTTTGACTATATTCCAGATTTTCGGACACGTAAGAAAAAATTATATAATATTTAACTTTTATATTTTAATTGGTGCCCAGGACTATTACTGCTTAGTAATATATTAATTAAAATACTGTAATATATTAACCATCTTATTTACGCTAGGTGGACGCATTTCAATTCCACGAAATTGGGAAAACTACAAATGTTTCATATAGACTGTTTTAGCCTTTTTGTGACGGACAGACCGACTGACACGGCTTCTTTTATCATAGTATATACAAGTACATATTACATGCATATATACTCTCATACCGTCATTTTGAAAGATTTGCTTTACTTAAAATTATTTCACGAATCGAGGATAGCAAAAATATAAGAGAGGAGGACGTTGTTGCTGATTAATATGGAATAATTCATTTTCATTAAATTTTGGTGGAAATGAAAGATCCTAAGTATCTGTTATAATATAATTTCCTGAAAGCAATATAATAAACACTTCTTTCACAACATTTTCTACTTTGATTACTATCATTCATTAATATCATCTTGGTGAAATTACTTGGAATTATACCAACTTTATGAGGCGCTATTGATAGAGTGTTTGTTTAACCCATTTGTTATGGATTCAACTTATTTGTGACGATAAACCGACCTCATATGTGACGGACAGACTGACCTCATGCGTGACGGACAGACTGAACTCATGCGTGACGGACAGACTGACCTCCTAAGTCATGGACACACCCGATCATATATGTAACGGCCAGACTGACATCATAATATGTCCCTATCTTATAAAGTAAACAAAATAACCACACGCTATCGTATACAAAATATATAGATATCACTAAACATCAAATTAATATATACATCACAATAAACTTTACATATATATATATAACACGTTTGCAAGAACAACGTCATAAATATTTTTTTTTCAAGTAATCCATATAGACATATAAATCTTAAAAAACTGATTTTTTTGGTCAAGTTTCATAATTGAAGCTCTAAAATGTACCGCTAGAGAGGCTGAATGTCCTAACGATATACCATTAAATGTACGTACATTACTAGTACCAAAATGCCTCTCCTGAAAAATAGCTACTTCAGAGTTGTGACAGTGTTGTCGCAAATGAGTGATATACAGCTCTCCCCATACACCATTGCATTATAGTCATTTCTCAGTGTAATTATCACCCAGTCATCAAAGATCTAATAATGATCAACAGCTTAGATCTAATAATAATGATCATCAAGCGCTTTGATGGTAGCAAGTAATTATGCAGAGGTTAATGATTTGAGAGGAGAAGTAATTGGGTCATCAATTAGGTAATCATTTGGCGCGAAGAGGGTAAAGGGGAGATTTATTTTTATCAAAAGGGAAGAAAGAAAAAAGAAAGCAAACAGAAAGAATGTTTAGAGATTGTATGTATAATATTGTATGATGTATTGAGTAAGTTATGAGTTGTTGAAGTCGTAACTGTATATTCATAGAGTATTTTAATTGGGATCAATGATACCTGTATGTATCATTGATTCCAATTAAAATAACTAGTTAGATAATAATATACATTCTTCATATGTGAACGAAAATGTGGATATGTTCTATAACTCAGAACCTATTCTATGTCTAACTATTACATTCTGTATGATATAGCATAAACAGTAGAGCTGCTCTACAATCAGTTCTAAAATGTTCCTAACTATTTGCCTAAAGGTAGTGTAAATGCCTATTGTACTAGCGTTAGTTTACTTTGGGAGTAAACTACACTGTGTTTATTTTGCTGAGCAAGCAACTTGCAGTTTGTGTGTTTTGTTATTTTGGCCTGCTTTAACCTCTAAAGCATTTTGTTGTGTATACAGGGTGTCACTGCTGTCATGACACGCTTTGAGTGTCACAACCAAGGTGAGTGCTTGCGTGTGTAGGAGTGAGTTGGAGACCTGAACAGTCTTAGAAAACTGATGGTCAGTTCATGACAGACTAAACAAAATTTGTTTACTGTAGATGCTTCTTCCTTAATCACGAGTCTCATTCGTCACACAGGATTTCAATCTAGAGCAGTTCTACTGTTATGGTGGGGCCATAGAAGATTACACCGGTAAAGTGCGTTTAAACTATTTAACTAATCACATCGTTTAATATGAATAATAATTAAAGTATAGTATTCAATTTTATCTCCTTTAAACTACTGCACTCTATTTTAAACTAAAAGTTGGATATTTAATGTCGATCATATTCACATTTACAACGATTCAGATAAAAAGCCTAGTCCATTGTATGCCTATTGTAGGCCTACAAAAGTTCTATTGTAGGCCTGCCTTTCAATTCGTTTACTTATTTCAAACGTTGCTCAATTTTCTCGGATTAGTTTCCACGTGCAATTCATATCTTTGGCGCAAACCAACATATTGTTGAATAAACCTTCCAATGTATATTTAATTCGAGTTGAGAGCTTTGTACCTCGGGGATTAACTGACAAGATATATGATATTGCATTTATATTAATATAACTATAGTGGCAAGTTATTGAATAATCTCTAAAATGAATTAATAGACAATTTCACTCATGAATAATAATAATATTATTGATAATGTATTCGCTCAAATAAACCTATCTAAAACACGTTTCAAAATATGAATGATATTATCGAACATTAATTCACTTAAATCTATAAGAGTCGCGTCCGTCTGTCTGTCTGTCTGTGTGTCTGTCCGTGTGTCACTAAATGGGTTAAACAGTCACTCTATCAACAGCGCCTCATAAAGTTGGTGTAAATAAAAGAAAGATCAAAGAAACAGAAAAAATTGAAAAGAAAAAATTGCTGCAGTATCATTGATACGGGGGTCACACTAAAATTATTAATTGAAAGTATAAGAAATTTGACCTTAAATAATATAATTTTGAGTTATTAAATATATTGTACTAGTGTATTTGCCAGTTAAAAATAACGGGTCTTCAATAGTAATTTATTACCCGTTGTTAGGTCATTTTCAGTGAACTCAAATAAAATTCATTTTTCTGCATAAACAGCTAGTTTTTTCATAGATAAAAACATTTAAAAATTGAATAAAAACAGGGGAATTTAAATACCAAGTCAATATATTCCCGTGCGTATCATAGTTACATTCTTCATGTTTAAAACCAATCGAGTAAAAACGGACACCAAATAAATAAATAAATAAATAAATAAATAAACACAAGGGAAATTATTAGTATAGAAGATATGTATATCATATGTGTGCATTTGAATATAATCTTAAACCCATTATATTAACTGAACACTGAATGAATGAACAACAGGTACTGTACTAGTAGTAATCAATTTCTCCTCCTTTTCAGTTTGCGTAAGAAGTTACTGTCGTGTGTTTACCACGTGGGTTACCTCAAATGCGGCAAAGATGACGCGCTTTTCATGAAGAGAGTTTCTGCCACGCTTATATACAGTGAGACGCAGCAAGAGCAGTGTCAGACGGTTAAAACATGCAGTGCCGCCGCTGCCACCTGTTTGCAGATTACAACAGTTCTCGCCTCTGTTTTACTGATGTACAATCAAGGAAAAGTCTAACAGTGATGATTTGTTGGCATTTTACTAATTTCCTATTTATAAAAAGACAATAGTTTAAAACAGTTCTAGCCTATAGTTTACTGATGTAATTTTACAGTCAAAGTAAAATTAGTTTACTAATTTCACAGTTACAAAAAGAAAATAACAGTGTTCTGATTGGAGTACTTACTGTGTCCCCGATTGAGGTACTTATTGTGTCCCTATATTGCTAACAGTGTCCTGATTGGGGTACTAACAGTGTCCTAATTGAAGTACTTACTGTGTCCTATTGAGGTACTTATACTGTGTCCCTATATTGCTAACAGTGTCCTGATTGGGGTACTAACAGTGTCCTGATTGGGGTACTAACAGTGTCCTAATTGAAATACTTACTGTGTCCTATTGAGGTACTTATACTGTGTCCCTATATTGCTAACAGTGTCCTGATTGTGGTACTAACAGTGTCCTAATAATTGGACTATACACTCTAGAACGAAGGAACGATATGTTCGGTATCGATGTAAATATTCCTGTACAAATAATATGCTAGTGTTACTTTGTTTTTATGGTTGGTTGCTACTCTTAGTTACTGAGGTAGAATGTCTGTATATCTTGCAGATGTCATACAATATCCCACTTTAACGACGCACGAATGTAATACAAATCCACTTACAGCTAGTGCACACAAGTATAAATGAATAGTAATGAAGTTAATTTCTTGTGCATAGTATTGAAGCTTAACTATACTATTAATTAATTGCAATCCCTGCCATTTTTTTTAATTAACAGTTTGACTGAAAAAATAGTATCACGGATACCGAAATAGTAATAAATTTATAGGATAAAATTAATGTTGATAAAAGTTTGACCAAAAACCCGTATCACGGATACGAAAATATTAAATTCATATGGTGCTAAAAGTTTTTTATTTGTATACATAGATAATTTAATATGGTCAGATAGTTGATTAATTGTTACTATTAAATAATAGATGTTGATAAATACAATAAAGTTTGAGTGAAGTTAGGCAGGCTTTAGAATAATGTTTTATAACCTCCAGTGATATGAAGTTACTTTGGTAGTTTGTGAAGAAATAATAATTGTTATTATTAGGAATTTGAAGTGTGAGGGCTGGAAAAATATACATTATAAAATAAACATTAGTGTTTCTCTATAATTAAACAAAGATCATTCAAAAGAAAATTAAGTTGAATTTTATTCGATATGTTCTAAAATTAGTTTAGATTCAAATTGGACGTTAAACATGTACACATTTTATAATCAAAAGAAAAATTGCAGCTTATTAAACTTTCAAAAATAAATAATTATACAAGATAGTTGATTTTTTTTACTTTATTCTCTTTCGAATGATTTTTGTTAAAATTTTCTATTTCGTATGATGAAAACGTTATTGCTATTTTAAAATGTATATTGTACTATCGGGCTATAAGATTTGGTCCCTTTGTATTTACAGTTGTATCTTCATTTTGAACACTTGCGGGGCAACTAAGGTAAAGGTCTACCTACCATTTTGGGAATTTTTCCTCAGTCATATCGTGTAAAAAGGATTTCCTATTACTCATGTTAGATGGTCTCTTTACCTTATTTTGGCCGTCAAATTGAAAATAGTTATTTTGTACAACGAAAAAAAAAGTTACATGAAAACTATTGAATGGGGGTGAGTTACGAATTATCAGTCAGTTACACATCTTCGGTCATATAATTTTGTTATTTCATTTTAATATTAATTGGTATCTAAGATACATGCAGGTATCATGGGTACCAATTAAAATAAAATAATAAAATTATAGTTTTTTTTAGTATGACCGAAGATGTGGAACTGACCGATAATTTATAACTTACCCTTTGTGTACAAAGAATGTAAATAACTATCTAGTAAATTTTGTTTCTATCGGAAAAATACAGTATTTAAAATAGAAGTTTTGACTTTTATAAATGGTATATATACATTACACTATTTTTAAATCACTGTAAATATATTTTAGAAATAAATTATCAGTATATTATATTTAAATTAAATTGAAATATATTGCTTATAATGAATAATAATATATAATTAATGAAGAAGGTAACTATATGAAAACATAAGGATTCTTTTTAAATCTCTCATCTTCAAAATAGCTTTATTTTCTAAAAATTGTAATGTTTACTTGTATTTTGGTGGGTTAGTTCCGAGTTGTCGAACAGTTTCACATTTTCGGTCATATAAGAAAAAAGCGTATAATTAAGCATTTTAACTCTCATTTTAATTGGTATCCATGATACCTACAGGTACCATGGATACCAATTAAAATAATTGTTAAATAATAACAATATTTTTTTTGCAAGATCGAAGATGCAGAACAGTCCGATAATTCAGAACGTACCCTATAGTCGACTTAATTAAACCAATCTTCACTGAAAAAACAATTACGATATACTATCGACATTTTTCTTAAATTTATAACATTCCTGTATATATAATAAAAAAAAAATCCGACGACAATATCTAAAACTATGATATCTTACGATAAAATACCATCAATATTTACCGTAATGGACAATAACAGACGATCTGCCGAATGTAAATTTACTGACTTTGTAAACGGACTTTATTTTATTTAAATATTATCATGACTGTTTTATCTCAGTGAATATATAGTGTATCACATCTGTATAATAAATACACGCATGGTTGTACATTCTTCAAAACGCATTTTTACAGAATAAATAAAGTTGTTGCTGTAACACTGTTCTTATTTCCCTGCTGATAAAACGCTGCATTTATTCATGCCTGAACTTGCAAGAGGAAGTTGTGTAGTTGGTATTCTTTGTATGTACACCTACTCCAAATGCTGTAAAATATGAAAGATGGAAGTCCTTATTTATACTTAGAACAGTATATACAAATAATGCAGTCAGAAATATACGGGAATTTAGAGTGGGGCCATGGAAGATTTAGCGGGTCTGATCTCAATCTTCTATGGCCCCACCATAACTTTCTCTCTTAAACTTCTATGGCCCCACCATAACTTTCTCTCTCGATCTTCTATGGCCCCACCATAACTTTCTCTCTCAATCTTCTATGGCCACACCAAAACTTTCTATCTCAATCTTCTATGGCCCCACCATAACTTTCCCTCTCAAACTCTATGGCCACACCATAACTTTCTCTCTCAATCTTCTATGGCCTCACCATAACTTTCCCTCTCGATCTTCTAAGGCCACACCATAACTTTCCCTCTCGATCTTTTATGGCCCCACCATAACTTTCCCCTCTCAATCTTCTATGGCCCCACCATAACTTTCTCTCTCAATCTTCTATGGCCCCACCATAACTTACTATATCTCCACTATTTTCTTCATTTAAGTTTACTCTCTATGTACAAGTCAATTAGGGATAACAGCAGGTGTTTTGGACGTTTGTTTTGGACGGCCCCTCATAAGAATTCGATGAACTAATCTGTGTCTATAATGAGCTAATACGTATATGGGAGAATAATTATCTAATATGAATAATTATAAACCCAATTTAGAAAAAAATCTGATAGAGGTAGTTTTAAAACCAAACGAATTCAAATCAGAACAATATTAAAAAAGTCATTAAAGTTTTAAAATGTTTACTAATGTGTAATAACTAGGGTTGAGACAATATGCTTTTAAAATCATAGATCTTAAGAATATCATAGACGAAATGAAATGGTATCGAATACTATATACCGCTGGTGTAGAACCATTCAATACTCTTTAATTCTCTCCGTCTATAATATTCTCGGGATCTATTATTTTAATAGCATATTGTCACAAATTCACAACCCTAGTAATAACAGTCACTACAGTGGGCGATAATATCGAGAAGCATTAAAATATTAAATAACATTAGTTAGCTATAATCAGACTATTATGAAAAGCTGTATCCCGATCTTTCCTAAAGGGCCGTACACACGTAGGGTTTTTAAGTCTTTCCACCAGAATGTTTGCTAAGCTCCTCCTACTTTTTCCACGAGAATATAAGAAAAAACGGTATAATTATTATTTATTGTACTTGGTATCCATGATACCTGCAGGTATGTTGGATACCAACTGAAATAAATAATAATTATACCGTTTTTTCTTATATTCTCGTGGAAAAAGTAGGAGGAGCTTAGCAAAAATTCTGGTGGAAAGACTTAAAAAACTCTACTTGTTTACGACCTTTACAATTAATTACAATACGTTAGATAGTACAGTAGAGCTCCTCTATAGTGAATGTAGAATCTTGAGTAAGAGAACTATCCTGTATAGTGAACCAATTTGCTTTAGTCTGCAATGAAATGAGAATTTAAAACAAATTCCATTCATTGTAGACTAAAGAGAATTTGTTAACTTTACGGGATAGTTCTCTTATTTAGGACTTTACACTCACTATAGAGGAGTTCTACTGTAATTAAAATGAAATCGAAACTTCCTGTGCAATATTATTGCTCTATGGTGCCACAAAGTATCGACTGGCCCTCACCCCTCTTCCTTTAACAAAAATAGAGCCACAAGGTTTAATTATAAGTTGTGTGTGTTATTGGCAATCTGTAAGGTAGAGTCTTTGATCTGGAGAAGAAATGAATGGAGAGGGAAGGATTGATGTGCCGCTGAGATGTTGTGGGGTTGTTGGTGGAGATTGTTGGTGGGGATTGTTGGTGGGGATTGTCGTTTGATGTAAACGTGTATGTGAGAAAATTCATTTATTGATTTACAAAAAATCATTGATTTACAAAAAATCTTTGATTTACAAAAAATCTTTGATTTACAAAAAATCTTTGATTTACGAAAAATCTTTGATTTACAAAAAATCTTTGATTTACAAAAAATCTTTGATTTACAAAAAATCTTTGATTTACAAAAAATCTTTGATTTACAAAAAATCTTTGATTTACAAAAAATCTTTGATTTACAAAAAATCTTTGATTTACAAAAAATCTTTGATTTACAAAAAATCTTTGATTTACAAAAAATCTTTGATTTACAAAAAATCTTTGATTTACAAAAAATCTTTGATTTACAAAAAAATCTTTGATTTACAAAAAAATCTTTGATTTACAAAAAATCTTTGATTTACAAAAAATCTTTGATTTACAAAAAATCTTTGATTTACAAAAAATCTTTGATTTACAAAAAATCTTTGATTTACAAAAAATCTTTGATTTACAAAAAATCTTTGATTTACAAAAAATCTTTGATTTACAAAAATCTTTGATTTACAAAAATCTTTGATTTACAAAAAATCTTTGATTTACAAAAAATCTTTATTTACGTAAAATTTTTGTTTAACAACAAATCTTTGATTCACAAAAAATATCACACACTACAATGATTCATTCTAGCAAAGTTACAGCAAGTGTGTTTTTTTTAAGTAACTGCACTACATGTGGTAATAAACATTTAAATTCTTTTTCAGTTCGCTCTCATCCAAACCAAATTCTTTCTCTACTCTTTTATAAACATTTTCAGCCTACACTAATGATATTATATTCTGTCTATTAAGTTTCTATTAATTCGATTGAAGTAAATTATGTCCCTCCGGAATACCTTTCTGAATGATTTGAAAGGAAAATAAATAAATGAATATATCCCGTCTGTCAGCTTTTTATTGAAGACGAAATGAGTAGGTTCTGAGTTTTGAAACTGTTTATTATGATATAAAAAGACATGTTGGTATCCATGATACCCTCAGGTATAATGGATACCATGTGAACACCACGGGTAAACCAACTTGTGTTTTTATTAGATTGATCAGGGATTGGGATACCTAACATTTTACGGGTTACTGTATGAATCTTTTTAAGCTTTATTTTACAGGTTACTTTACTGATCTTTTTAAGGTTTATTTTACGAGTTACTTTACTGATCTTTTTAAGGTTTATTTTACGAGTTACTTTACTGATCTTTTTAAGGTTTATTTTACGGGTTACTTTACTGATCTTTTTAAGGTTTATTTTACGAGTTACTTTACTGATCTTTTTAAGGTTTATTTTACGGGTTACTTTACTGATCTTTTTAAGGTTTATTTTACGGGTTACTTTACTGATCTTTTTAAGGTTTATTTTACGAGTTACTTTCCTGATCTTTTTAAGGTTTATTTTACGAGTTACTTTACTGATCTTTTTAAGGTTTATTTTACAGGTTACTTTACTGATCTTTTTAAGGTTTATTTTACGGGTTACTTTGCTGATATTTTTAAGGTTTATTTTACGGGTTACTTTCCTGATCTTTTTAAGGTTTATTTTACGGGTTACTTTACTGATCTTTTTAAGGTTTATTTTACGAGTTACTTTACTGATCTTTTTAAGGTTTATTTTACGAGTTACTTTCCTGATCTTTTTAAGGTTTATTTTACAGGTTACTTTACTGATCTTTTTAAGGTTTATTTTACGAGTTACTTTACTGATCTTTTTAAGGTTTATTTTACGAGTTACTTTACTGATCTTTTTAAGGTTTATTTTACGGGTTACTTTACTGATCTTTTTAAGGTTTATTTTACGGGTTACTTTACTGATCTTTTTAAGGTTTATTTTACGGGTTACTTTACTGACCTTTTTAAGGTTTCTTTTACGAGTTACTTTACTGATCTTTTTAAGGTTTATTTTACGAGTTACTTTACTGATCTTTTTAAGGTTTAATTTACAGGTTACTTTACTGATCTTTTTAAGGTTTATTTTACGGGTTACTTTCCTGATCTTTTTAAGGTTTATTTTACGAGTTACTTTACTGATCTTTTTAAGGTTTATTTGACGAGTTACTTTACTGATCTTTTTAAGGTTTATTTTACGGGTTACTTTACGGATCTTTTTAAGGTTTATTGTACGGGTTACTTTACTGATCTTTTTAAGGTTTATTTTACGGGTTACTTTACTGATCTTTTTAAGGTTTATTTTACCGGTTACTTTACTTATCTTTTAAGGTTTATTTTACCGGTTACTTTACTGATCTTTTTAAGGTTTATTTTACGGGTTACTTTACTGATCTTTTTAAGGTTTATTTTACGAGTTACTTTACTGATCTTTTTAAGGTTTATTTTACGAGTTACTTTCCTGATCTTTTTAAGATTTATTTTACGAGTTACTTTACTGATCTTTTTAAGGTTTATTTTACAGGTTACTATACTGATCTTTTTAAGGTTTATTTTACGAGTAACTTTCCTGATCTTTTTAAGGTTTATTTTACGAGTTACTTTACTGATCTTTTTAAGGTTTATTTTACCGGTTACATTACTGACCTTTTTAAGGTTTATTTTACGAGTTACTTTACTGATCTTTTTAAGGTTTATTTTACGGGTTACTTTACGGATCTTTTTAAGGTTTATTTTACGGGTTACTTAACTGATCTTTTTAAGGTTTATTTTACGGGTTACTTTACTGATCTTTTTAAGGTTTATTTCACGGGTTACTTTACTGATTTTTTTAAGGTTTATTTTACCGGTTACTTTACTGATCTTTTTAAGGTTTATTTTACGGGTTACTTTACTGATCTTTTTAAGGTTTATTTTACCGGTTACTTTACTGATCTTTTTAAGGTTTATTTTACGAGTTACTTTACTGATTTTTGTAAGGTTTATTTTACCGGTTACTTTACTGATCTTTTTAAGGTTTATTTTACGAGTTACTTTACTGATTTTTTTAAGGTTTATTTTACCGGTTACTTTCCTGATCTTTTTAAGGTTTATTTTACGGGTTACTTTCCTGATCTTTTTAAGGTTTATTTTACGAGTTACTTTACTGATCTTTTTAAGGTTTATTTTACGAGTTACTTTACTGATCTTTTTAAGGTTTATTTTACGAGTTACTTTACTGATCTTTTTAAGGTTTATTTTACGGGTTACTTTACTGATCTTTTTAAGGTTTATTTTACGGGTTACTTTCCTGATCTTTTTAAGGTTTATTTTACGGGTTACTTTCCTGATCTTTTTAAGGTTTATTTTACGAGTTACTTTACTGATCTTTTTAAGGTTTATTTTACGGGTTACTTTCCTGATCTTTTTAAGGTTTATTTTACGAGTTACTTTACTGATCTTTTTAAGGTTTATTTTACGGGTTACTTTCCTGATCTTTTTAAGGTTTATTTTACGAGTTACTTTACTGATCTTTTTAAGGTTTATTTTACGAGTTACTTTACTGATCTTTTTAAGGTTTATTTTACGGGTTACTTTCCTGATCTTTTTAAGGTTTATTTTACGGGTTACTTTCCTGATCTTTTTAAGGTTTATTTTACGAGTTACTTTACTGATCTTTTTAAGGTTTATTTTACGGGTTACTTTCCTGATCTTTTTAAGGTTTATTTTACGAGTTACTTTACTGATCTTTTAAGGTTTATTTTACGGGTTTCTTTACTGATCTTTTAAGGTTTATTGTACGGGTTACTTTACTGATCTTTTTAAGGTTTATTTTACGGGTTACTTTACTGATCTTTTTAAGGTTTATTTTACCGGTTACTTTACTTATCTTTTAAGGTTTATTTTACCGGTTACTTTACTGATCTTTTTAAGGTTCATTTTACGGGTTACTTTACTGATCTTTTTAAGGTTTATTTTACGAGTTACTTTACTGATCTTTTTAAGGTTTATTTTACGAGTTACTTTACTGATCTTTTTAAGGTTTATTTTACGGGTTACTTTACTGATCTTTTTAAGGTTTATTTTACGGGTTACTTTACTGATCTTTTTAAGGTTTATTTTACGGGTTACTTTACTGACCTTTTTAAGGTTTATTTTACGAGTTACTTTACTGACCTTTTTAAGGTTTATTTTACGAGTTACTTTACTGATCTTTTTAAGGTTTATTTTACGAGTTACTTTACTGATCTTTTTAAGGTTTATTTTACAGGTTACTTTACTGATCTTTTTAAGGTTTATTTTACGGGTTACTTTCCTGATCTTTTTAAGGTTTATTTTACGGGTTACTTTCCTGATCTTTTTAAGGTTTATTTTACGAGTTACTTTACTGATCTTTTTAAGGTTTATTTTACGAGTTACTTTACTGATCTTTTTAAGGTTTATTTTACGGGTTACTTTACGGATCTTTTTAAGGTTTATTGTACGGGTTACTTTACTGATCTTTTTAAGGTTTATTTTACGGGTTACTTTACTGATCTTTTTAAGGTTTATTTTACCGGTTACTTTACTTATCTTTTAAGGTTTATTTTACCGGTTACTTTACTGATCTTTTTAAGGTTCATTTTACGGGTTACTTTACTGATCTTTTTAAGGTTTATTTTACCGGTTACTTTACTAATCTTTTTAAGGTTTATTTTACGGGTTACTTTACTGATCTTTTTAAGGTTTATTTTACGAGTTACTTTACTGATCTTTTTAAGGTTTATTTTACGAGTTACTTTCCTGATCTTTTTAAGGTTTATTTTACGAGTTACTTTACTGATCTTTTTAAGGTTTATTTTACAGGTTACTTTACTGATCTTTTTAAGGTTTATTTTACGAGTTACTTTCCTGATCTTTTTAAGGTTTATTTTACGAGTTACTTTACTGATCTTTTTAAGGTTTACTTTACCGGTTACATTACTGACCTTTTTAAGGTTTATTTTACGAGTTACTTTACTGATCTTTTTAAGGTTTATTTTACGGGTTACTTTACGGATCTTTTTAAGGTTTATTTTACGGGTTACTTAACTGATCTTTTTAAGGTTTATTTTACAGGTTACTTTACTGATCTTTTTAAGGTTTATTTCACGGGTTACTTTACTGATTTTTTTAAGGTTTATTTTACCGGTTACTTTACTGATCTTTTTAAGGTTTATTTTACGGGCTACTTTACTGATCTTTTTAAGGTTTATTTTACCGGTTACTTTACTGATCTTTTTAAGGTTTATTTTACGAGTTACTTTACTGATTTTTTTAAGGTTTATTTTACCGGTTACTTTACTGATCTTTTTAAGGTTTATTTTACGGGTTACTTTACTGATCTTTTTAAGGTTTATTTTACCGGTTACTTTACTGATCTTTTTAAGGTTTATTTTACGGGTTACTTTCCTGATCTTTTTAAGGTTTATTTTACGGGTTACTTTCCTGATCTTTTTAAGGTTTATTTTACGAGTTACTTTACTGATCTTTTTAAGGTTTATTTTACGGGTTACTTTCCTGATCTTTTTAAGGTTTATTTTACGAGTTACTTTACTGATCTTTTAAGGTTTATTTTACGGGTTTCTTTACTGATCTTTTAAGGTTTATTGTACGGGTTACTTTACTGATCTTTTTAAGGTTTATTTTACGGGTTACTTTACTGATCTTTTTAAGGTTTATTTTACCGGTTACTTTACTTATCTTTTAAGGTTTATTTTACCGGTTACTTTACTGATCTTTTTAAGGTTCATTTTACGGGTTACTTTACTGATCTTTTTAAGGTTTATTTTACGAGTTACTTTACTGATCTTTTTAAGGTTTATTTTACGAGTTACTTTACTGATCTTTTTAAGGTTTATTTTACGGGTTACTTTACTGATCTTTTTAAGGTTTATTTTACGGGTTACTTTACTGATCTTTTTAAGGTTTATTTTACGGGTTACTTTACTGACCTTTTTAAGGTTTATTTTACGAGTTACTTTACTGACCTTTTTAAGGTTTATTTTACGAGTTACTTTACTGATCTTTTTAAGGTTTATTTTACGAGTTACTTTACTGATCTTTTTAAGGTTTATTTTACAGGTTACTTTACTGATCTTTTTAAGGTTTATTTTACGGGTTACTTTCCTGATCTTTTTAAGGTTTATTTTACGGGTTACTTTCCTGATCTTTTTAAGGTTTATTTTACGAGTTACTTTACTGATCTTTTTAAGGTTTATTTTACGAGTTACTTTACTGATCTTTTTAAGGTTTATTTTACGGGTTACTTTACGGATCTTTTTAAGGTTTATTGTACGGGTTACTTTACTGATCTTTTTAAGGTTTATTTTACCGGTTACTTTACTGATCTTTTTAAGGTTTATTTTACGGGTTACTTTACGGATCTTTTTAAGGTTTATTTTACGGGTTACTTAACTGATCTTTTTAAGGTTTATTTTACAGGTTACTTTACTGATCTTTTTAAGGTTTATTTCACGGGTTACTTTACTGATTTTTTTAAGGTTTATTTTACCGGTTACTTTACTGATCTTTTTAAGGTTTATTTTACGGGCTACTTTACTGATCTTTTTAAGGTTTATTTTACCGGTTACTTTACTGATCTTTTTAAGGTTTATTTTACGAGTTACTTTACTGATTTTTTTAAGGTTTATTTTACCGGTTACTTTACTGATCTTTTTAAGGTTTATTTTACGGGTTACTTTACTGATCTTTTTAAGGTTTATTTTACCGGTTACTTTACTTATCTTTTAAGGTTTATTTTACCGGTTACTTTACTGATCTTTTTAAGGTTCATTTTACGGGTTACTTTACTGATCTTTTCAAGGTTTATTTTACCGGTTACTTTACTAATCTTTTTAAGGTTTATTTTACGGGTTACTTTACTGATCTTTTTAAGGTTTATTTTACGAGTTACTTTACTGATCTTTTTAAGGTTTATTTTACGAGTTACTTTCCTGATCTTTTTAAGATTTATTTTACGAGTTACTTTACTTATCTTTTTAAGGTTTATTTTACAGGTTACTTCACTGATCTTTTTAAGGTTTATTTTACGAGTAACTTTCCTGATCTTTTTAAGGTTTATTTTACGAGTTACTTTACTGATCTTTTTAAGGTTTATTTTACCGGTTACATTACTGACCTTTTTAAGGTTTATTTTACGAGTTACTTTACTGATCTTTTTAAGGTTTATTTTACGGGTTACTTTACGGATCTTTTTAAGGTTTATTTTACGGGTTACTTAACTGATCTTTTTAAGGTTTATTTTACGGGTTACTTTACTGATCTTTTTAAGGTTTATTTCACGGGTTACTTTACTGATTTTTTTAAGGTTTATTTTACCGGTTACTTTACTGATCTTTTTAAGGTTTATTTTACGGGTTACTTTACTGATCTTTTTAAGGTTTATTTTACCGGTTACTTTACTGATCTTTTTAAGGTTTATTTTACGAGTTACTTTACTGATTTTTTTAAGGTTTATTTTACCGGTTACTTTACTGATCTTTTTAAGGTTTATTTTACGAGTTACTTTACTGATTTTTTTAAGGTTTATTTTACCGGTTACTTTCCTGATCTTTTTAAGGTTTATTTTACGGGTTACTTTCCTGATCTTTTTAAGGTTTATTTTACGAGTTACTTTACTGATCTTTTTAAGGTTTATTTTACGAGTTACTTTACTGATCTTTTTAAGGTTTATTTTACGAGTTACTTTACTGATCTTTTTAATGTTTATTTTACGGGTTACTTTACTGATCTTTTTAAGGTTTATTTTACGGGTTACTTTCCTGATCTTTTTAAGGTTTATTTTACGGGTTACTTTCCTGATCTTTTTAAGGTTTATTTTACGAGTTACTTTACTGATCTTTTTAAGGTTTATTTTACGGGTTACTTTCCTGATCTTTTTAAGGTTTATTTTACGAGTTACTTTACTGATCTTTTTAAGGTTTATTTTACGGGTTACTTTCCTGATCTTTTTAAGGTTTATTTTACGAGTTACTTTACTGATCTTTTTAAGGTTTACTTTACGAGTTACTTTACTGATCTTTTTAAGGTTTATTTTACGGGTTACTTTCCTGATCTTTTTAAGGTTTATTTTACGGATTACTTTCCTGATCTTTTTAAGGTTTATTTTACGAGTTACTTTACTGATCTTTTTAAGGTTTATTTTACGGGTTACTTTCCTGATCTTTTTAAGGTTTATTTTACGAGTTACTTTACTGATCTTTTAAGGTTTATTTTACGGGTTTCTTTACTGATCTTTTAAGGTTTATTGTACGGGTTACTTTACTGATCTTTTTAAGGTTTATTTTACGGGTTACTTTACTGATCTTTTTAAGGTTTATTTTACCGGTTACTTTACTTATCTTTTAAGGTTTATTTTACCGGTTACTTTACTGATCTTTTTAAGGTTCATTTTACGGGTTACTTTACTGATCTTTTTAAGGTTTATTTTACGAGTTACTTTACTGATCTTTTTAAGGTTTATTTTACGAGTTACTTTACTGATCTTTTTAAGGTTTATTTTACGGGTTACTTTACTGATCTTTTTAAGGTTTATTTTACGGGTTACTTTACTGATCTTTTTAAGGTTTATTTTACGGGTTACTTTACTGACCTTTTTAAGGTTTATTTTACGAGTTACTTTACTGATCTTTTTAAGGTTTATTTTACGAGTTACTTTACTGATCTTTTTAAGGTTTTTTTACAGGTTACTTTACTGATCTTTTTAAGGTTTATTTTACGGGTTACTTTCCTGATCTTTTTAAGGTTTATTTTACGGGTTACTTTCCTGATCTTTTTAAGGTTTATTTTACGAGTTACTTTACTGATCTTTTTAAGGTTTATTTTACGAGTTACTTTACTGATCTTTTTAAGGTTTATTTTACGGGTTACTTTACGGATCTTTCTAAGGTTTATTGTACGGGTTACTTTACTGATCTTTTTAAGGTTTATTTTACGGGTTACTTTACTGATCTTTTTAAGGTTTATTTTACCGGTTACTTTACTTATCTTTTAAGGTTTATTTTACCGGTTACTTTACTGATCTTTTTAAGGTTCATTTTACGGGTTACTTTACTGATCTTTTTAAGGTTTATTTTACCGGTTACATTACTAATCTTTTTAAGGTTTATTTTACGGGTTACTTTACTGATCTTTTTAAGGTTTATTTTACGAGTTACTTTACTGATCTTTTTAAGGTTTATTTTACGAGTTACTTTCCTGATCATTTTAAGGTTTATTTTACGAGTTACTTTACTGATCTTTTTAAGGTTTATTTTACAGGTTACTTTACTGATCTTTTTAAGGTTTATTTTACGAGTTACTTTCCTGATCTTTTTAAGGTTTATTTTACGAGTTACTTTACTGATCTTTTTAAGGTTTATTTTACCAGTTACATTACTGACCTTTTTAAGGTTTATTTTACGAGTTACTTTACTGATCTTTTTAAGGTTTATTTTACGGGTTACTTTACGGATCTTTTTAAGGTTTATTTTACGGGTTACTTAACTGATCTTTTTAAGGTTTATTTTACGGGTTACTTTACTGATCTTTTTAAGGTTTATTTCACGGGTTACTTTACTGATTTTTTTAAGGTTTATTTTACCGGTTACTTTACTGATCTTTTTAAGGTTTATTTTACGGGTTACTTTACTGATCTTTTTAAGGTTTATTTTACCGGTTACTTTACTGATCTTTTTAAGGTTTATTTTACGAGTTACTTTACTGATTTTTTTAAGGTTTATTTTACCGGTTACTTTACTGATCTTTTTAAGGTTTATTTTACGGGTTACTTTACTGATTTTTTTAAGGTTTATTTTACCGGTTACTTTCCTGATCTTTTTAAGGTTTATTTTACGGGTTACTTTCCTGATCTTTTTAAGGTTTATTTTACGAGTTACTTTACTGATCTTTTTAAGGTTTATTTTACGAGTTACTTTACTGATCTTTTTAAGGTTTATTTAACGAGTTACTTTACTGATCTTTTTAAGGTTTATTTTACGGGTTACTTTACTGATCTTTTTAAGGTTTATTTTACGGGTTACTTTCCTGATCTTTTTTAGGTTTATTTTACGGGTTACTTTCCTGATCTTTTTAAGGTTTATTTTACGAGTTACTTTACTGATCTTTTTAAGGTTTATTTTACGGGTTACTTTCCTGATCTTTTTAAGGTTTATTTTACGAGTTACTTTACTGATCTTTTTAAGGTTTATTTTACGGGTTACTTTCCTGATCTTTTTAAGGTTTATTTTACGAGTTACTTTACTGATCTTTTTAAGGTTTATTTTACGGGTTACTTTCCTGATCTTTTTAAGGTTTATTTTACGAGTTACTTTACTGATCTTTTTAAGGTTTATTTTACGGGTTACTTTCCTGATCTTTTTAAGGTTTATTTTACGAGTTACTTTACTGATCTTTTTAAGGTTTATTTTACGAGTTACTTTACTGATCTTTTTAAGGTTAATTTTACGGGTTACTTTCCTGAT
>CANNZV010005136.1:0-30789 GCA_947561585.1 Caprella mutica | reverse complement strand
CACGAAGTAGGTCAATTTTTGTGTCTTTTCTTGATGTTGTCACCATTATATTCTTCTTATCACTCGTATTGCCATTAGGTTTTTTCTTCATCCTGAATGCATTTGGAATAGCGTCCGGGGTTAACACAATATTCAGCTCTTTTTTTATAATTGAAGCAGCTACCTGAATCACGTTCTCCCTTTCCTTGAAGTCTGGTATGTTATTACTAGTTATTATAAGCTTGTCTTCTCTGTCACGTGACTCAATCGAGTCAAATCTCTCTCTCATTTCTTCATTGACTTCTTCCAGCTTTTGTATCTTACATTCTAGTTTTTCTATCCTCTTGTCTCGTTCATCAAGTTTTTCAAAAAGCTTGTCAAATTCATCGTTCAGTATGAACAATATAGTTTTACTCTCCTCAGACGACATCACATGAATATTATTGGCTTTTGCTCTTGTAGTCATTTGTAATCTTGTTGTTTACAAAGAAACAGTCACAAACGAGCTATATCAGTACGAATTCACAAGTAAAATCACAATCAAATGAGGAGCGGCACACACACCTGACAACCTTACTAGACGAGGAGGTATGGAAAGCTTTCAATTTCTTCACCTGGAGTCTGTGGCCATGAAGTTGTTCCTTCAGCTCCACTTGTGGCATATGAAGTTACCAAGGTAAATAAAACTTGCTATTCAAACTTTTTACCAGTTTATATAATTTCCAGTAGCTAGCTACAAAATAGTTCCATGTCTCTCATATTGATTTACTTTTGTTATTTCAGGAGGTTTCTCTTTCTGAACATGGCCAGATTGAACTGGCAGACATTGGCGCAACCTCCACTGCCTTTGATTTGATGGAAAATATCACTTCCGATGGAGTCTGTAGCCATGAAGTTGTTCCTTCAGCTCCCCCTGTGGCATATGAAGTTACCCTTCTAACTTGTAAATTTTGAGTCAGGTCGGCTTGGAAAAAATATTTTTCCCGTCTTGCCATTAGTCTGACAAATTCCATTGTTGAATCACTTACTTCGTGAATTCTCAAAATAGTTTAGAATTATAAATCAATTATTTTTTAAGAAATTTATTTTAAACTGTTGGTTACAATAAAATCAATTGGAACAGACATATATATAGATGTGCAAAAGGAAAAAAATAATGCTAAGCCTAACTCATCCTCAGAAATGAATTCCTATTTAGTGAACCAACCTGATTAGTCGAGCCTTTAGTATGAACTAACCTCTGTAGTGAACATATTTACTTTAGTCCGCCGTAAATGGCAATGAGTTTTCTATGAATTCTACCATTACAACTTATAACATCTGTAACAAAGGCATATGTAGTGAACCACCCTGATACCCTGTATAATGATTAATGAATAGATTTTTAAAAAAGTATCTATTTATTGTAGTCTCTCATGAAAAGGCCAGTTTTCTATTCATCTGTTGGAGTTCACTATAAAGGAGTTCTACTTTGGTCAGATTAAGACAGTTGTTCAGGGTGACTGACTAAAATGTTTAACAGTATTTTGTTCAACATTGTTAAATATAATATTCAAATTCTTCAGTCAGTACTGAAGCCAGACAATTTACCTAGTTTTTCTATCTTTTTCATATGCATGACTATAGCTGTACATTTTCCATCCTAAATTAATTCTTTAGTCAGTACTGAAGCCTGACCATTTACCTAGTTTTTTCTGTTGCACATGCATTACTATAGCTTGACAATTTTCAATCTAAATTAATTCTTCAGTCAGTACTGAAGCCTGACCATTTACCTAGTTTTCCGTTTCACATGCATTACTATAGCTTGACAATTTCCATTCTATATTAATTCTTCAGTCAGTACTGAAGCCTGACCATTTACCTAGTTTTTTCTGTTTCACATGCATTACTATAGCTTGACAATTTCCAATCTAAATTAATTCTTCAGTCAGTACTGAAGCCAGATTAAGATGCTAGAATGGGAAATTTTTAGGCTATAGTAGTGAATTTATAATTGAAAAAATTAATTAGATGTCAGAGATTCAGAAACTGAAAAAGAACTTTAATTCATCAATTGACAGAGTATAAATAAAGAAAACCAAAGCTTATTTTACAACTTATTTATTAGTAAATTTCACAATTAAGACCTTTTCACTTTCTTCTTTCCAAATGAAGTGCCCAAAAAACAGAGTCGAAGAAGGAATCGTCAAAATCTGAATCGTCAAAAAGATCCGATTCTGATACAGGTTTGACAGTTCTCTTTGATCTTGATGGTTTGAAGGGAGGAAGACTTAGTGATTTGAGATTACTGAAAGACAGTGCATACTTTGCTGAAGATGAGCCACCAGAAGTCATCGTCTCTGAATGTTGTGAGGATTCTATTTCGGCAACAACTTCTGGTCTTTCATAAATCGTGTATAATTCTCCCATTACAATATTCACAATTCGAGTAGCGGGTTTTGAAATTCTCGTCATTAATGATGCTGAAGATGTAAAAGGTAATAGCACTTTAAATAATTGTACACTTTAATAACAATTGCGATACCTTTATATTAACAAAAACTATAGCGTCTTTCAAATAAATCCATTAATTATTACATACAAGAGAAGAATAGAAGTACTATTACAAATAAGAGATTTGATTTCTAATTTAGTTTTATATTTACCTCTCGTGGTGTGATCACATGCTTGTGGTTGCTGAACTGGATCCATCCTCAATGCGTTCCTTATGAACTCAGCTGTGCTGGGCAAATCATCCAAATCATGTGACCCAAGCTGAAGCAAATGTTCATCATCAGCGGAAGCAGCAGCATCAGCAGCAATTGTTGGCACTTGTTCTGAAATAAAAATATTAATTTGATATGTTTATATAGACAAATTCAGATTAGTTCTCTGGTATAATAGTATTATGTAACAATGTCAAGGAGTACACTCACGTTCAGGTTCAATAGTATGCAGTAGCTTCATTTCCAAGAATTCCCGCAAATTGAAACTTTCAGAGAGGTCAGGCATTGGCTCCGGCGCAACAAATGGGTAGGTGTGAGATGGAAGAATAGTCGCAATGTTAGAGATATTTGCAAAAGGATTATTCCCTAACACGTGGACTTTCCACCTGTCCCCAGATAGTGCTGTGTACACAGGACGGGAATTGGAAAAAACCACAATGGGCAAACTTGAGAATCTCTTGACCCTCCCAGAATATTATCCAGTCATTATCACACCTGAAATATAAACACGCATGTTAAGGGTGATTATTGAGGTTATATAGTTGGATGTCATTTTTCAAGTCAAGAATTTAACTAACCATTCTTTAGGCATTCCAAAGTTGAATATTCGAAAGTATTTACAGAGCATCGAGAGATGTCAAAGCAAAATCCCTTGGAATGCTCTGAAATTAGAAATGCTGCATCTCTGCAGTTAAGTGAGCCATCCACAAGTTGGTATCCATAAAGTATGGATAGATACTGCGCCAAAAAACTTTTCCCAAAATTCCCTATAGTATCCACAATCCATAGTATTTGCCTGTCATCTTGGGAAAATAACAACTCGATACAGGCGAACTGCCAAGGCCTCAACAACTTAGGAGACCATAATGAAAACAGCTTGTGATCCTGTTGAATCTGTTTTATTTTCATAGTTACTTTGTCAAAACAGTTCGATTTTTCAAAATATTCCTTATAAAGCTTAGTTTGAGTCGCAGTTTCTTTATTGAGAAGGCCTTGTACTATCAATGGAATGGACACTTTGGCTGCATCTGGAAACACTGTAAAATTTAAACTTACAGAAAGAAATCAAATATTTTTCTGAGAAATAAAACCATAGACTCAAATTTGTACTTGTGCTATGTCAAATTTTTATTTAGAACCAATTAAATGTATTAATTAAAAACTACATATACCGTACGTATGTCCCACAAAAAAGTACACTATTTTAAAATTTAACAAGCTTGTTATAAATATACGAAATATATTTAGTAGTCCTTATCTTTTAATAAATTCAAGGTTTATAATTATTCATTATTATGCTTGCAAATTCTAGTTTTTTTTTCACTAGAATTAGCAAGCATAGTAATGCATGGAAATTAAATCATTGTATTAAAGATTTGGAAAAAAATATATTTATTTCTATTTTTAAGGCAAGTTTATTTAATTTCTGAATAAAGTACTTGTGGAACTCACTATATACAAACTTATTGTAAATATTAGCATAAATTTGACTATATATTAAAAACATACCTGATTCAATTCCGCACTGCTCTTTGGTGAAATCCCCAATAAGGGAAAAGTTCCCACTTTTAGTAAAATACCGGAAATTCACCAGAGCACTTTCACGGGCACAGTCCCAAAAGGCTAAACCAAAGATCTTTCGACAGTGCCCCAACCTATATGACCTATCGAATTCAACATAACACTGCAAATGCCTTGTGCCTTCATTGCTAATCTCTTTGCCTATCACTGCTCTTTTAATTTTGAAAACAGGATTACGAAGATGTGAATTGTAATCCCGTTCAACATTATAGTTATTGAGGGTCATTACCCATCTTGATTTTCGGAGATTAGCCATGTTGGTCCTTTAAGTACGAAGATTACTGCTTACCTAAAATTCACATTGGTGTAACACTATTATGGCTTTTGTAGAACATGTTACTGTCTATGAGCGCAATACTTTCACCATTGTTCATATATTCATGAGTTGATTTATTCTAGCTCTTGTAATTCATTGTCTGGTTTTGACATCAAAAAGTACATTATATTATGAGTGTCATTTAATTTTAAACAGTTCATACATAGTGGTAGCCATATAAAATTATGAATGGTTTCCTTATTCAAATATCTTAAACTTGCGATAACTCTGTTTGAAAGCAATTTTCACTCGATTTTTAGAAATGTGACTCTGAAGTTATTTTGTTCAATTACGACAGCTAGCTAAATAATACATTAAGTAGCAAAAACTCAATGGATATAAATCGTTAAGTTTTCAATTACACATTTTGAATAATGATAGATAATGAGAGATCGAATCTATAAACAAAGTAATTTAACATCATTCTATGGGTTACTATTTATTGATAAAATACTCCTTTGGTTGTGGTTACTTTAATAGTGCAATTTATTATTGATATAACATTTATTAAACTGTGTGTATATCGGGGGGCGTGCCGCCCCCCAAACCCCCCTGCCAGGTCATTAAACAATCATGAAGTGTGCAGTACAACAAACTAGCGGATACAACAAACTACATTACAGCTTCCCATGTCTCGCAACCTTTATACTGTTCAATATTTCACTGTTCAATAACATGACCCCAGTTATAATAAAAACTTCCAATTAATTCAGGAAGATACATAAATACAATACATTGTTAGTACAATTAAATAAATTCACAAGCGCTTGCCACCATTGCAATGCTATGAATTATGACCAATATTACTCTTTAAATGTCCTACTTTTATTGAACCTTTGTCTACCATCAGGTGAACTTTATCAAATAGATTATTCTCTAAAAACTATGAATTGTTATCATAGATTTCATCAATTTAGCAAATCATTAAGGAGAAAAATAGCATTTGCATGATGTGTATAATTTATCTATGGAATCAGTAGGCATTGAAAAGTTCTGTTTAAGGCTAGAGTGTTGGGGGCTGGGGCTGGGGCTAAAGTAATATTATAAACGACCAGCCCATCCAATTCTTTTTTAAATATCTTTATAAATATATAACATTGATACGTTTATGGACCTTACTTTAGTGCACGGGGTGTCAATAAAGAGTTTTATCCAGACAGATTTTGAATTGAAGGTCTGCATTGAAAGATATTCCCAGTTAAAGTTTGCTGTAAAAAAGTGTCGGTAACTTGTCTAATTTTTCAGTACGATATCATTGCCAGTTAGCCAATTTAGAACCAAATTTTCACTGCCCAGACGGAAATCATAGTTGGCATTATGTACATTTATATACGGGGGGTATTTTTTACCGTTGATTATATGCGGTTCCCCCTTCTATCGCATTACTAGAGACGACGCCGTACTTAATCAACCATAATTTCTCCAAAAAAAATTTAAGTTGGTAAACCCAACTATAATCTACTGAATGAAAGATGGCACAGCCAACTATAATCGGAGTTGTTCGAATCACCTAAAATTTAGAGCAGAGTATAGTTGGTTGGACCACGGATAATAAAAGAAAACAAAATTCATTAAAATACATATGGATGAAAATGATTTCGGTTTCATAGAGATTGATCAATAGGTATTATCAAGTGATAATATATAACCAATTTGCTATTTTTCAATGTAATTACGAGTGGGTGGTGTTAATTCTAAAATGCATACTGTGGTTATCATTTTCCCATAAAATAAAATACAAGACATGGCAAATCTTATACAGCTGCCATATACCTACGTTCATGCGCACATGCTATGAAAATAATATATTATGTCATAAGTATGTAGCTTCTATATAGTGCCTATGATAAAACTGTACCTAAAACATTCATATAGTATTTAATATATATATATATATATTTCAAGCATTAAAATTGTTTACTATGCATTAAATAGGTAGAATCAATATCATCGTATATATGTATATATTAATACCGACACAAGTACAACCTACATAATCTAGAAAATAGAGGAATGTACGGATGTGATAATTAACTTTAAATTTTAAATATGTAATTACTGTACTTATTACGATCATTGTATCAAATCTGAAAAAATATTAATAAAATTATAGAAAATATGGTTATCTCAGGCATCAAAAGGTTGATTGTTGTATAATAATAATTCTTGATACTAAGATAACGAACATTATTAATTTTTCATACCTAGTTATACTGCCTATTTCTTTTTACATTTTATACTTAATTTAAAGTACAAGGTTTATTGTATCTAGTAGGTATAATGGTATGCTATAATGAATAATGTAAATACATATTTAAAATAAAATACTATAAGTGCTGCAATATAATCATACTGCCTATAATGTTCATTATCATTACTACGTACCTCTAGGTAAGTACCTAAAACCTATACATTTTTAGATATAATATTTAGCTAGATTATAGATATAGAGGTAGGTAGCATAAATTATTACTTTAAAAATAAAATTCTAAGAATTATCCTAAGAATTAAATTTTCAATTATTACCTACTTTAGTTTAAAAAAATGAAAATAATTCGTAGGTAATAGGAAAATATTACCTCCTAGCTGTGATTTGTTTTACTTCATTATTATATTGGTAAAATGATAACCAATCACTTTGCCGCTTTTTATAAAGCAAAGCGAAGCTTTTCAAACGACAGCACACTGAGAACAGTAGGACGTGGTCAGTTATTTAATAAGTCAAAGTGAAATAAATTATTGAATTATGTCAAATAAGAACTTGTTAAGTTACCAAGAATGTAGTGAAAGATAAAAGGAAGAAAGAAAAGCCAGTTAAATATGAAATCTTTAGCAAATACACTTGCTAGCATCGTAGTTAGGGCGCTACACCTACTCAAAGCCTGTGTATAATTAAAATTGGTGAGGTTCTAATAACTTCAATATTTAGGAGCTACATAAATCTGTGTAGGTATAGAAAATATTATACCTGTACCTATAGGTACTTTTTCATCATGTTATTGTCCACAGTGATATAAAGTCAAACTGGAATACCTAGCTACCTGCTTATCAATTTGTCACCTAGTCCATGTTTCAGAATAAGTTAAAGAATACCTATTTATTGATGTAGTACTTTCTTCTGGACCTGTATTTAACCATCTTGTATACTTGTAGTTATAAAATCTTCAGACCGGTTTGTTATTTGAAGTTAATTATTTTGTGACTTTGAAATAAAACAGTGTCATTGGATATTTCCCTTCTGCTCAAATGTTTGTGGGTTTAGAATGGTTGTTTGACAATAATATTTATTGCTTTAAGAGAGTTAATAAGACTTTCAAACTCTGTTACATGTAATGCATTTGGTGAGGGTAATTAACCACCTACTGTTTTCTCTAGGCCAGAGGTTTTCTGTGGTTTACTTTATAGAAATAACGAGCTCTTGAGGTTTCATGTATCCTAACGGATTACAAGTTTGATGTTTCTTTTCTGTGAGAAAGTAATTAGTTTAGTCGGAAATATAGGAGGAGTTATTTTTGAATTGGTCAGTTTCTATTAGTTGAGGGTAGAATTAGGGACAGCCTACAGGTGGGTTGAGAACCAATCGGAATTGGGGAAGTGAGATCAGCGGAACTTAAGTTTGGATTTGGGTGGAGTTTTAGATGAATCTGGGGAGTATAAAAGCGGTGGATTGAGATTATGAAAAGTCTTACTCTGTCTGTCGTCGCTCTCTGCTTACAAGAGTGCCTTAAGTAGTTTACCGGTCTGGATAAGACCCCGGCGGGGTGAAGTCTTCTCTCACCCCAGCCTTAGGTGACCATCGCAGGACTTAGTCGATGAAGATCTCCGCCCGTCATAGTGGTGGAGATAGGATCCTTAGCAAGTGGCTGAATCTTGCAATTCAATGGATCCCGGCAGCAGAGGTTGTATTCTTTACGGCAGAGTCGAAGCCAAATGAGCCAGGATGTGGGAACCAAGAACTGAAGTCTATTGTAGAATAACTTCTGACGTTGCAGAACGACTTCTCATGTTGCAGAGCAGACATTCAATAAGCAGTAGGAGTCTGAAGCCAGAGTCACCATCATCGTACCGAGATTTGCACTAGTTGCCGTCCACGTCCATTGACAAAGTTCCAGTGGAGGACTTCAGCCGTTCCCAATACACTAGTACAGTGGTTATGAAGAGTTTCCAGCCGCATCAACTCCATTAGAAATTCAGCAATCCCATCCGTATTTCCTCAGTGATTGTGTCAGTGTTTATTTGTGAAAAGTATACTCTCAACCTCCAAAGCTTGACCCATGTTGTAAGTTAAACTCCTCCATAGGTAGAAATTTGATTAATTGAATTAAATGTACGATGTATATGTAGGATTTACTATTTCTCGAACCTTTTGTCTGATCGATTACTTAATTAGAGTACACCTAATTTAAACTATGATTGTGTTTTATTTAACCTTGTTATTTTGGTACGATATTTGATTTGATGTTATTTAATGAAGTGATGGAATTAATGATTATTATTGACAAGTAACGTAAACAGTAAATTAGACAAATTGATTATTCTTTCTAGGGAGAATCGTAACCCACGTAAATAAATGGCCGCTCGGCACTAATTAATAACCACGCTACCATGTGAAAGAAAGAACTTAACTACTGGAAATATTGAATATGAATATTGAAATAAAGAAATGCCCATACGGCAGAAATAAGAAACACCCCCCCCCCCTCAGGGAGGGCTCCGAACATACATTGGTGGCCTAGCGTTGGGATAATCAATTTGTCTTATGTTGCAAATCGTACCAAAAAAAAAACAAGGAATGTAGGTTGACTTACTTGTATTTTATTGCATTGTAGAATATTTAGTCTTTATTTCTTATATTAATGATGTGTAATTTTTTTTTTTGATATTGTAATAATTTGAGGGATAATAAGTCATTGCAAAGTTAGGTCCCGAGTCGAAGGGCAGGGAATATAACTCAGAGGTACAGATTGTTGGAATGGCAGAGGTAATTAATAGAGGTAAATACTTATATGATTGTGTAGGTAGAGTCAGGACTTTAGAGAACTCAGTCAGATAGGATATAGTAACCGAAGTGGTACTTGTGGTAGGAGGTTAGGTATGTGGAATAACGACGATACTTTATATCACCGTAGAGAAGCTTAGGGACGCCTAATGTTTCAGCTAATGGTGTTAGTGATGGTACATGTCATTAGGATACTATAGATGGGAATTTAAAGTTCGTGCAAGTTAGTTTGAGGGTAGGTAACTGTATCTTCAGGGAATATTGATATTTGAGATCAACTAGGATAGGTAATGGAGATTAGGGATAACTGATAACTGCGTATTGGTATATGAATTAATTGATCACTAATTTGATATAGCAATTCACCCGAGGGTCCAGTTGCAACTTTGAAAGGTTGTATTCTTTATTGATGGATTATCAGAAATCTATGACCCTATTGTGAGATAGGGAGGTTCAGAACTGTAGATTTGTAATAGTCAAGCGTAGCCAGGGATAGAAGGTATTTTGAGATACGGAAGATGGTCTAGAATAGAGGGAGGTATTTTGAGGAATTACCTAGAGTAGAGACAGGGATTTTAGGGAGCCTGAGATTGAGGCAGAGATCTAGAAGAGTCAGTAATAGCAAAGATAGACAGAGGCAAATGATGAATTGTCGGGCATATGAAGTTGAATTGAATCTCTCTGGAGTAGTATTAAAAGTGTACACTTAAATAATGGAAAGTCCATATGGTGGAGGAGAGCACAACTATAATAGAAGTTGATTGCATACCTCAGGTCGTGTCCCTCTACTTTAGAGAAGTATGAGGAGGTTGAATTTGTTATGACTGGTGCCGTCTTAATTTCATTAATCATACTGGCCAATTTATGGTTTTTGTAATTAATTGCTTTCGAGCACGGTTATCGTGAAAACGATATTCCTACGGGATGCCAAGATGCGTCAACTGTTTTGGGCAAGTGAAGCTAGCTTGCAGTGTTACGACCGGTAGAAAGGTAATAGAGACCTTGTTGATTTTAGACTCAGAGATGATTGCAAACTAACGAAGAAAGTCATGTGGAGCCCAGTGCCTATTTTTCTCAGAGAAATAGAGAAGTTGCTAAATGACAATTGAAAGGGAATTCTTGATATTAGAATAGTGATAGGATAGTTCAGAAATAGGGAAGTTACTTAAGGTCCAGAGGATAGGTACAGTTAGTGGTACTCAGGCGTAGTGAACCAATTTAATGGTGCAGATGTTATTGGGAAAGATGAATAGTGGTGAAGTTAACCACAGGTTGTAAACAGAAGTTAGACTTGTTTCGTATTAGAAGGGACTGACAGGAAATTACTAATTAGTGAGAAATTTATTGTGAGCTATGAAGGAAACTTTAATTTTGGGGAATGGATTAAAGTAAAGTAAATAATGAATCTTTTATCCAAACATCTAATTTTAAATTAGGATAAAATTGTAACTCATTTATACCCTTTTAATCTTAAGATAATTATGTAATTAATTTTAAGATGGTCAGACGAAGGTTCGTTAGGTAAGCCAGGTTTAAAATGTAATGAGCACTATTTGTAATATTATGCATTTGCATTGTAAGAAATAATCTGGAGGAATTTCTGTTGTAATGAAATTGGAGTATAAAAATGGAGGAACCTATGTAGTTTCTGTCATTGGTAGACATGAAAAATTATTGAAATAGGAACAGAGAATTGGAAAAGGAATTTTGATAAGTTCATTGTCATTTTGAATCAATGATTTTTAAAATGTGTTTGACAGATATATGGAGATGGGTCAGAGATAAAGAATTGTCATTATATGGATTGATTGAGATAAATTCAGAATTATCGAACAAGTGCAAGTTTTGAAGCGGAAAATGTGTTTATGATATTTAAATAATATTGTGCTTAAATGTAGGTTGAGTTACAATAAGAAAGGTGTCATTGTAGTTTGACAATTAGCGTACGCTCATTTAGTTTAAGGTAATTTTTAAGGATAAATAATTTAAGGATATTTTTCTCCATTGTAATAATAATATTGTCACGACTCGAATAATATTACCCACATAGAATTCATATTTGTTTGAACAAAGAATTATATTGATTAATTTGTTTTTGGTGATATTGTGTTGCTTTTGATTTTATTATTTTTTTGTATTCAATAATATTGTGTTTTGATTTTGGAAATAATTTTGATACTAGGATGCTATTATTTTGGGACAAATTTTTTTTTTTGTAATGATTATTTTTCTAATGAGCACAAGGGAAGTGTGTATTCGTAAACGTCTGATGGCCGAGGCTTACCGTTTTCTATGAATATTTCTACTTAACTTTGAAGGGAGTACCAAGATAAATTGTAACGTACATGTAGTGTGATGAAGAATCAGGGTAATTTTTTTTCGGACTGAATATTTTTTCCACAGAGGGGGTTATGTATACTTGTAGTTATAAAATCTTCAGACCGGTTTGTTATTTGAAGTTAATTATATAATCATCGCAGGACTTAGTCGATGAAGATCTCCGCCCGTCATAGTGGTGGAGATAGGATCCTTAGCAAGTGGCTGAATCTTGCAATTCAATGGATCCCGGCAGCAGAGGTTATATTATTTACGGCAGAGTCGAAGCCAAATGAGCCAGGATGTGGGAACCAAGAACTGAAGTCTATTGTAGAATAACTTCTGACGTTGCAGAACGACTTCTCATGTTGCAGAGCAGACATTCAATAAGCAGTAGGAGTCTGAAGCCAGAGTCACCATCATCGTACCGAGATTTGCACTAGTTGCCGTCCACGTCCATTGACAAAGTTCCAGTGGAGGACTTCAGCCGTTCCCAATACACTAGTACAGTGGTTATGAAAAGTTTCCAGCCGCATCAACTCCATTAGAAATTCAGCAATCCCATCCGTATTTCCTCAGTGATTGTGTCAGTGTTTATTTGTGAAAAGTATACTCTCAACCTCCAAAGCTTGACCCATGTTGTAAGTTAAACTCCTCCATAGGTAGAAATTTGATTAATTGAATTAAATGTACGATGTATATGTAGGATTTACTATTTCTCGAACCTTTTGTCTGATCGATTACTTAATTAGAGTACACCTAATTTAAACTATGATTGTGTTTTATTTAACCTTGTTATTTTGGTACGATATTTGATTTGATGTTATTTAATGAAGTGATGGAATTAATGATTATTATTGACAAGTAACGTAAACAGTAAATTAGACAAATTGATTATTCTTTCTAGGGAGAATCGTAACCCACGTAAATAAATGGCCGCTCGGCACTAATTAATAACCACGCTACCATGTGAAAGAAAGAACTTAACTACTGGAAATATTGAATAAGAATATTGAAATAAAGAAATGCCCATACGGCAGAAATAAGAAACACCCCCCCCCCCCTCAGGGAGGGCTCCGAACATACAATCTGATTAACTCATTGAACTGTAGGTACTATTAACATGGAATGATGGGAAAAGAAATTTGCATCCAAAATTAATTTAATTATTAGGCCTAGGTAGCCTAGCCGCCTAGGTATAGGTAGTGATTTTTTTGTACAGTGGGCTCTGTTACATGAGTCACTCAAGTCTCAGCAGTCTGACCTGAGGAGTTAGGATACATTCTTTTCAGACTGACCAAATCCCATGTTTCAGAGGCTGGAAAATTGTAGGCCAATTTTTGAGCCAAAATTTCACAAAAAATATGAGCCAAGCCAATTTGGCTCATTTTTTGAAGATTTCAAGCCAAAATAAGTTAAATAACCATGGTAACATAGGGATTATTAAATTAATTCAAAATTTTAAGCCAATTAGAGTGACAAATCATTTGGCTGATCCACCTACATAATACATTTTACAATTTTACCAATTAGGATAGGATTATAGGTAGGCTAAGTACCCCATGTTTCAAAAATTCAAAGTGTTGACTAACTTGACAAAGTTGCGAGTATTATGGTATAGGTACAGGCGACTTTGGACTTTTGAGGGGTGAAATAAGTTGTTAAACCTGTAAATAAGTTAAAATAACTAGTAGGTAAAGTAACTCATAATATAGTCTCAGGAGACCAGTCTGTATTTGGTACACAAAATTCCACAGACTTTTTCAAAAAGCAGAAAAAATCCATCAAGAATTTCCAATAATAATAATTTGGTTGATCAACCAACATTTTCTCAATTTCTCTGTCGAAAATTAATGGTCCTAACATTGGAAATTAGGAATAAATAGCTAAAAATCCACTGACCTTGCAGCCTTCCCCTTGCTGGAATTTACCCTGAAATAGTAATACAGTCTGGTCCACCGTCCACATTATGACCACATAATAAAGCATGTCCAAACTCGCCATTTTAATATCGACTCGGCGAGTTTGTGACATTGATTTTGAGCCCTCCAATTGCAAATGGCAAGAAATATCTAATTTTCTCCTATGGTACAATGTTATTTTGAAGAGAATTTATGATAATTTGATCATTAATCATTATGAAGAGAAATTTGGTGATTTTAGGAGAGAGCTGGAGAGACAAATTGAAATGGAGAGTTTCTGTGCCATACTATTTTACTTAAGAGTCTGGTCAAGAGATTCACGGGGCTCACCTGCATCAGACATGAAATATCAGGTTGTTTTCAAGTGTAAAACTAATATTTTCAATAGGAAGTCAAACTTTTTATTAACCCTTATGTTTTTTAATAGTCTAATACATATAAATATTGGAGACTGGGAGTCTTGGGAGAATTCCAGCCATTTTGGTATTTTTGGAGATGGATTGAAAAATCTTGGAAGAAAAATTATTCTAAAATAAAATTCTTTGAGACTGATCAGAGTGGACACAGTAAGTAGTGTATTGCACTATTACTTTGCACTGTGCATATCCATATACTGGCTATACTTCTCAAGATTTTAATTTCTAAGACATTTTGACAATTTTTTCTATCTCCAAAAATCTGAAAAGTTCCCAATTAATTAAAATAGATCATACATGTTAACACAGGAATTAATCTTGCAAAGATATAAATATTTTCCTTATGAAAAACTCTGTAAAAGTCTCCAAAAGATCACTGGTGAATACACCATCCAGACTGTATTTCATGGCAAATTTCACCAACTTGTCGATGGAAAATTAAAAATTTCCCCTTTAAAAATAATATTCAAGCAAAGTTAGTGAATTTCTAGCTATTTATTCCTCTGTTAGTGATAATGTTACCATAAATTTTTGGTGGCTAAATTGAGAAAATGCTGATGGATCAGCTAATTTATTAGAAATATGCTGAGTGCTTATGGCTCATAAACTCAGCACTTGCCTTTCCAGGTACCTCCATAAGAACTAAAGAAGCTAAATTAAAATGATCAATTTATCATAAATTCATTACAGAATGATATTGTAGTATAGGATTTAATTGAATATTTATCACCATTTGTAATTGAAAGGATTAAAATTGCTGTCAAAAACTCGCCAATGCCCAATGGCAAGAAAGGACATACTTTTTTACCTGGGATAAATGGTGGTGAATTATTTCAAGTTTTTAAAGAAATCAGTGGGTTTTTGTGCACCAAATACAGAGTACTGACAGGTATACCATAAAAGCCACACTGGCATATATTATATATGGTGCTAATTAACTATTTTTTTCTTATGCAACAATGTTGTTTGGCATATTTATTGGAATATTGTCATTTCGCTGTGCCCTATTCAGACACATGAATATATCATTTAATCTAAACCAAACTAAGAGATATATTAGTATTACAATATTCAACAAAAAGTTCCAAAAAATTTGGATTTGGGCAAAATTAATATATATGTGCTTTTAACACAAAGAATGAGCTGACACATTGTCAACTAGTCATTTTGTCAATGAAAAGTAATCATTTGACAGATATTGATATTTTTATCCAATGCCAGAGGTGGAATATGGCTCACATTTATAGTTTTTTTTATTAAAAAGCGTAATATAACTTTCCTTTTTATTTTAGATTATACAATAGCTTTCTAACTATGGAATCTATATCATATTTGGACTTTAAAAAGTATATAGCTAGGTGTAAGATTACCTAAATGTAGGGAGAGCAATGTGGTTGTCCATAAGTGGCCAAATTCCTATTCATTGCATAAAAAATGTTCCATCAGAAAAGAGTTGGAAAAGTATGCTATTGTATCACTGTCACTCAAGTAAGTAACAACTAACAAGCTAACAATTTTTATCTAATATCTGAAATTTTTTCCTTAATATTTTTTTAATTTAAAACATTTTTCAGAAAATTATGATGCATGCTGCAATAAAATTTATTGCATTGAAACAGCTCTAAGTTCATCAGAAATTGAATTGATTGCCAGCAATGTGCCAAGATTTCTGGATGCTGTTCCCCAATTTCATGGAGGACTGATTCACAATTTAAGGTTAGTAGCAAATGCCTTTTTTATATGATTATATGATCCAGGCATATATAGACTTTATTTACTAATGGAGAATACACTTGTCATATTCAGCAAGTTTGCTATCAGATTTAGGAAGTATCAAGTAACTGATCAATAGTTTGTTGACTTGATGTCAAAACTAAATTTCAAATAATTTCTAGTTCTTCATAAAAAATTTCAAACTATTCATAACTGTTTTTTGTACATGCAAGTATAGATAAACTATGCAAAAAGCTAGCATTACTTGATTGGGCGAGTAACACCTGACTCCATTCAATTCTCTTCTCCATTCAGACTGTGAAAACTGTATTTATTATTTGTGTAATACACCATTTTGCTCCCAGTTGAGTGTAAAATATTGAATATAACATGGTATCTTTTGTTGACAATGAAATTGAAGATTTTCAAATAAAAGAAGCTTATTATTTCTTCCCAATGCAGTAAAAAATAGTGTAAAAACTAATTTCCATAAGTAATGTTTTCTCTCTCATTACAGGGACAAGGTGCGATGCACTTGTGTGGCGAAAGTTTATAAAATGCATGGCAAATTAAATCAAATTAAAAAAAGTCACTTCTATATTAGTGAAAATGGTCACACCATCCCAATTTCTCCCACCACCAGCTGAATATGAGAGTGAACTATGTGATTTAACTGCCTATGGTGCCTACTACCTTGGTAAATATTTATGATATGCATTGTGTGTGTAAGTAATAGTGTTACTTTGATTTAGCTGATTTTGAATTAATATTCTTCAAATGTAATTTATAATTTTTTCAGGATTCTACTTTGAGAAAAAAGACTGGAAAAAGGACCCTGAATTTTGATGAGGAAAAAAAATTAGCAGTTAAATTTTCCCTAACAGGACTGTGTGAAGGATGCAAACACTCAAAACTTAGTTTCAAGGACCATGCAATAGGAAAACAAGTTCTCGGTGAGTCACTGAATTGTATAAATAAATAAATCAATCAATTTCCAGTTGTATATCTAATGATAAACTATGTTATACTATTACCTGTATACAATATATATGTAAATTCAATTTATAGTTTCTAAGAGTGGGTTTCTCTATTGTTACTCGGGAAATAGTAAATAAAGGAATTTTGTGAATATAGCTATTCATTAATTATATCTTATCATATTATAAACTTTATGTTCAGTTATTGCCATGACTGTAGAATTACTTTTGAATCTAATGAGTCGTCCAGACTTTGTTAGATAATTATATCGAAAAATATGCTAAAGCCTTATAATAATACTGTAATATACCAACTTCCAGATATTATAATACTGCACCACTCGATAACATAGAAGGAAGCTTGTACTTGTGTGAGCCAACTCCTTCCAAGTGCTAGTACTTTGGAGTTAAAATCTAAGCCAAAAAGTAAGTGTATTATTGTTTCATTCCTACAACTTCCTCCAGTGTAGTAATTGTGCGAAGATTTTGTTTACTTCATAGTTTTTAAAATCTTTGAATTGTTTTAATGAGGTAAACTGACGGTTTTTTATTTGTGTCTTATCAAATTTTTACATGTTACGTTTTCCTTTGCAGGCACAATGCAAACACCATCTGAATCACTGCTTGCTGCTTCTTCAGAACTAGCTGCTTCTTCAGAACTAGCTGCTTCTTCAGTACTAGCTGCTTCTTCAGAACTTGCTGCTTCTTCAGTACTAGCTGCTTCTTCAGAACTAGCTGCTTCTTCAGAACTAGCTGCTTCTTCAGTACTAGCTGCTTCTTCAGTACTAGCTGCTTCTTCAGTACTAGCTGCTCCTTCAGTACTAGCTTCTCCTTCAGAACTAGCTTCTCCTTCAGTACTAGCTGCTCCTTCAGTACTAGCTGCTTCTTCAGTACTAGCTGCTCCTTCAGAACTAGCTTCTCCTTCAGAACTAGCTTCTCCTTCAGTACTAGCTGCTCCTTCAGTACAAGCTGCTTTCCAAGTTTTAATCATTTTATAGATTTGTATTAGCTTCTATTAGTATTTTTGTAAGAGGAAGCTACTTATTTTAGAATGTGAATATTATTTTCTAAATATTTACGTTTTTTTTATATTAATTCACTATCTTTTATAATCTTTACATTTCTTATTGCACCATATTTTTGAGCATTTAGGAAAAAAGAAATAGGGAGAAAATTTTGTAGTATAAGATCTATTGGTTGTTTAGTGTTTACTAGTACTTTTGTGCTAGTAAACACTACTTTTGTGCTGCATCCATGAGCATTGTCGCCGACGGTGGTAAGTGACTTTGTTCATGGATCCACTTTCCTCTCTGACTGCGTCTTCCAGTCCCTTGTATTTAATTTCCTTTTGACGTCAGCGATATGGCCTTTGGTTCCGAAGCAGACGTTAAATCCCTACTAAAAAATATTAAATAAGGTATGAATTTGATATCTTTATGTTTCTCCGCTTAATTTATTTAAGTAGTAATCAAAGCTTTCTTTCATACTTAATAATAAATATATATTGGTGCGTTAAAAAAAACATTAATATGTATATGAAAAATAGCTATCAAGAGATTTGCTTTTTGCGAATAAAATGTTCACACTGTTTCAGTTTATTTATTCACCTTAACCACGAATATATGGGCAAATGCCAAGGAATAGCAATATAGTGGTAGATAGTAGATATTGCCATAGAAAATATAACGTTGTGCATAGTTGGTATCGCCATCCATAATATAACGTTGTTTATAGTTGGCTCAGCCTTATTTAAAGAAAAATATGATATCAGCGATTATGTGCGGATTAGCCAACTCTACTTGTTGTTTATCGCAGGATATGCCAACTGTATTTAGTTGTTTATGGTAGGCTATGCCAACTATAAAATATCTACGGCAAAACGGTCACTTGCCGACTATAGTGCCAACGGTAATGCCCAACCATAAGTGTACATAATGCCAACTATAAATTCCGTTTGGGTGGGTATCACCTATAGGTGAAATCAAGACACACCTGACTAATCGCGAACATTATATTTGTGCGTCTCTTCCGGTTTGGTTCATTGATAGAAGCTCTGCTACTAAAGTAAGTGTATTCTCAAAGTTAATTAATTTAAGATTTTGTTGTGGATTTAGGTTTAGTTTATATATGAGGCCATGAGTTGATATAGGTTAGTTGTAGTATGTAGGAATATTTTTTAAATATGTGCTTTAGGTCCGCCTCTGATTTTAGACATTTTGACACTTTATAAAGGTAAAAGGAGCCATTTTAAGGCGTTTTTCACTATTACCATTTGTTTTGGAAACTCTTCGTTTTAGAGATAATAGAGAAATTATGTTTCCGATAGGTGAGGTTAAGTTTGGGGGTCGGGAAAAGTACATTTGCAGTATATTTTCAGATATAACTCCGAACCCCCCTGTCAGGTAATTATGTATTCATGAAGTGTGTAGTAAAACAAACTAGCGAAACCAGCAAACTACATTAATGGTTTCATATCACCAAGATTTAAGATCAAAATAATCTGACAGGCGGAAAATATTACTATTATCTGAAAGCTATAGGTAATTCCTACCGAAAACGAAGAATTTCCACAACAAATGGTATTCATGTAAAACGTCTTAAAATAGTCCCATTTATCTGAATAAAGTGTTAAAATATCGTAAATCTGTGGCGAAATATAAAGCACAAAAATACTGAATATTTTAGTATTCCAATTACTTTTCACTTCTAGTTTTTAAGTTTGATAACTAATTTTCTTAGGAAATTTTGGAAACTTTGTCAAAATGAATTGTTTTATCATTTGTATTAGGTATTAGCCGTATTATTTTTCCTTTCATATTCTAAAACAGTTTCTAGAAACTAGGTTAATGAAGTTATTTAAATAGGTAGCGTATGAAAAAAGAGTGACACTCTGATCTACCGGTTTTGCCACCTTCCTTATGGCTTTAAATAAGCCTTAATATTTAATCTGTTAGTCATTGACAATCTATACATTACATTAATTTGATAAAACTATTTACCCCCCCTTATACAATTCAATATGATGATAAATGAAATAACTAAAGAATTAGGTCTAGGGTCAAGCAGGTAAATTTCTAACAACAGAAACATCATAATTTCAAAACACCCGTTAAAAACTTAAATTAATAAATTATAGCATGCACTGGGCTTCTTTTGATAGGTATGCAACATTTTTATGTAACTTCGGTTCAGAATATTTTAGAGACTCTCTTGAGTGCGCCGCTAGTAAAAATTAGAGGGCCGCAATTTACTTGCGTGACCCTACTAATTAATTCAATATAAATATTTAATTCTTTAACCATAAAATTTCAGGATCAAAGGTATTATACCTGCCTGCATGCTAGGTAACATGTCTACTAAGAAAAACGACTTCAAGCTAATTCCGTCGATGTGGTGTGTATTTAAACATTAATTATATTTAAGCAATAACTTTATTTTGTGACAAAAGTTATTGGATTTTTACACTGTCTAAATGGGTTCAAATCATTGCAATTTCATAAATAATTTGGTATCAGCTAATTCCATACCTGTCAGTTTGATATAATTATTCATTTCAGGAATGCAGAGCCAAGTTAGCGCTGTTGAAGAAGGTTGGTGTCTGAGACTACGTCATTGAGTTGGTTAAGCGCTCTGTGGCTCTTTGGATTAATACTGCAGCATCGGACATGGTTATTATATCATTATCGGAACATACTCCTTAAAGAGTCACGAACAATTGTCTTGTGGAGTTCACACAGAAAGTAAGTTCAGCCGAATAGATATTCACTAAGATGGACAGTGATGACGACCTATTCCTTACCTCTAATTACCATGGGGCTAAGGGCTATGGACAAAGATTTTAAATCTGATTCGGAATTCCTGTAGAGAGGCACAGAATAATGTATTATGCACTTACTACATATTAATTATTCTAAGTGCTCTTTTTATTTAACATTTATTCCTTTTCTGAAATGTTGATTTCTTTTGTTGAGAAATGCTCAGAATTTTTATTTTGCTTGTATAAGAATGTTTGAATTTAATTATAAATAAATAAGAAAATGAACTTTTTATTATTCCCATCAGCTATCTAACGCTATTTGTAATTACTACAATAGGCCGGGTTATGCTATTAAACTAAAAGGTGCAGTATTTGTTTAGGTACAGACTAAAGACTCTCGTAGGTTTCATTTATTATCATCTCTTCATCTTCCTACCCTTTAAAGAATGTTCTATTCCATTGTACGTGCGCACTATCACACTTTGTTGGAAAAGCCACTTTATTATCTAACTACATTTTTAAAGTCTTTAGTTAATTTGTCAACAATATGATTATATGACTCTTGATTCCTCATAAAATTAATTTTATTTTTGATTTAATAGTAAAGATTTGATCTTGCAGTTTCATTCGTATAGCCTTGTGCTTAAATCTTAAGAGTTATAGTTTTCAATAACGGAATAACTGGACAAAAATATAACTGCTTGAAAAAAGTATATAGTTCTACAGTCTTGTTGGGATTTTCTGTCTGTTTATAATAATTCTTTCAAAATTCAAAGAACGATCAGATTATATTCTGCAATAATTTGAATGATCATGCAATAAAGTCGAAAGTGTTGCTGGAAGAGTACGGTTGTCTCGATAACCAAGTTAGAGGAGGTGATGAATGCTCGGATATATAGCCTGACTGTTTCCTTATTTATTGTTAAAAGAGTGTTGATGTGTTTGGCTATAAGTCGGTATAGTCTGATTTTTTCCTATAATAAGGGAGATTGAAGTTACCTGAGAGAACTTGTTCTCTCTAAAATCTTTCGCTAAAGCAGCTACCTTTACGTGGTGCGAAAGATTTAAACTAAAAGCTGCAAAATTATTTCTAATGTACATATAAATTCATTTCATTATAGTAGAACATGAAAATACTTAGCTTATCTTCATTACATAAATTTCAACTTATTAAAAACAATTATCGCTAGTTATGTTAGGATTATAATATATAAAAAAGATAATATTTTAATCATGGTTATCTGAAATTTATTTTACTTTCTGCTTAAATAATCATGTCACTATAAAGTTTCTTTTGACGATTTGTTTATGTTTCTTGACCAAAAATGGTAGCTTTACATTAATATATATTTATTTAATGCTACATGGTCAACAAAAGTTTAAACAAAAATATTCAAATGCCAATTGAATAGTTTAAAGTTGTACAATTTTGATTTGTTAAGGAAATAAAATGTTATGAAATCAAACAGTTCGGAAAAGTTAAATTTCACTAAAAATTAAATAATTCATTAACAATGTCCACGATGCTCGTTTATTTTATACTTTTTTTTAAATTTCCAATTCTTGTACCCAATTAAAAAAAATATTAAACTTAGCTAGAGTTCTGTAAATTTCAAGAAATGGTAATAACTCATTCTGTTGTAATATGGAGCAGTTTGAAATTGATGTTTGGAGCTGTTCGAGTTTGTGTTTTCGACATAGAATAGTTACTTGCCTATTAATTAAAATAAAAGTAAGTTTATTAGATCATTATTTTTTAATTGTGAATTTACGATAAATGGTTTTATTTACGAAGTTAATATTAAATTTATTTTTCGAGCAAAATCACATATTTGTATGACATGTATGGTACATTTCACTGAATTTTGTCACTGAATTTTTACTGGAACAATTAGTGATGCAATCCTTAACAGTAAAATGGAGATGTAATTAATATTATGGTGTGAATTTACTAAATTAAAAAGTCAAAGATTTTCTCTCTTTAAGTTGTGCATAAATTAATTTAATGACAGTAATAGAGTTGCTATTCTAAATAAATAATAAGATCTGTAATCACATATTTAGAAAACAATTGAGATACTATATTAATGAAGTTTATTTAATCAATCCTACAATTTTTTTTTATATATTTTGGTGAAGAGAAATTTATTAGATTTTAAAAGCTCTGTGGAAAATTTAAAAAAAGTGTTTCAGGCAAATAATTATTATACAAATTATTATACAAAATTATTATACAAAATTATTATACAAAATTATTATACAAATTATTATTATTATAATTATTATACAAAATTATTATATAAAGGGTTAATATTTGTAACCTAATCGATCAAAAATTATCCATATGAAAATGTTAAAACAATTGAATGACTATATTTTAATAAAAAACAAGCAAAATTCATTATTTAGTTGAAAAAGTCCATGATGGCGATTAGAAAAATCGTTTAAGTATTTCTATTCAATTTTTTTAAACTGCATAGCTTCTAGTGAACGTTAAAAAATTATATAATGAAAGTGTTAATATTATTTACTTCATGATAATTCAAATGATAATGTAAAAACCTTTTAATGCCTATATTGGAAAAAAGAGCAATATACTAATTAATTATTTATTTGATAAAATTTAATTTACCTTTAATTACATACCATTAGCAATATTTGTTCTCTAACTCCAATTGAAGCACATATGCACAACTGTACAGTCAATCCGTACGCACGTTTCTCAATAACATGTTTTGTATTGCCTCTCCAATAAAATTAGCGATGGAGCGGTATGAAAAAACTAAGCAATATCGTTCAATTTAATATATTTTTCGGACATTCCTTCACCTATCGACAGGACGGACATGTAGTATGAGTGACATTGTGAAAAAGATATTGCACCAAATGTGAAGAGGCGATGCATCTTGTTCTCTGTTTCCATAACATCAGCTCAATAACCATCAGGAGATTGATTCTCTGTTAAAAATAAAACTGCATCGTGAATACAATACAGAATGTTCTTTCGAGCGTTTTGGTCTGTAGTCAAAAATGTACTCTGGTACATTTAGAAATTGTTCAAAGAAATTCATTTCTCAGATTTAGTTCAGATGTTAACGCAATCATGAAAATGAAATATCCAAGAGTGAACAATGTTGATTTAGCTTAGATACAAATTGTAAAGAAATGATAATGCGTTTCTTAATTTTCTTAATATTATTTTAGTGTAGGACTGATTTTCAATGTGTTTTACAATCCAAGAGGAATTTATAGACATCAGATTAAGAAAATATTAGTTATATCTAATTAATGTTATTTATATTCAAACTGTTTAGCATTCGTGAGGTACGTAATTAACAATCTATTTACAATGTATGTTATTATGAATGAATTGTTTACAGTTTTTCATCTGTTAATCTGTAGACACTTCATCCATAAGATTTCAGTACCATAGTTTATTATAGTATATTATTTATTATATTCAACAATTATTCACTTTTTTCCTTCAAACTTAATATGCAGGTACAAAACATTCGTGAAAGCTTACATAATAATAAAATTGTGTTTTGCTTTAATGATTAAACCATCATTGATAGTTTATATTGCGATTTTAAGGATTATTATTTTCAAGTTATTTTCTCTGAATATTTATGTAGTTATATTTTGTTCAGATTTTAAATTATTGATAACCAAATTTTAATATTAAATGAAACAATTTATACATGAATACAGAGTTATCATTGTTTTTATCATTTATAGCAAGATATCATACAAATTTTACTACCTTCTTATATATTATATTAGCCATCTCTCTGAATCAACAATTATAAACTACATAGAAAGCAAATTAAAATCTGAACATCACTTTCACATCTTGGGATGTTGTCCGAATGTTGTTTGTCTGACATTCAATGGAGACGAATCACCTCGTGAAAATGAGTGCAAGAGTTCTACAGTAATGAGATCATATGTATTATATCCAAAGAAAACAACCTGAGTGATTCTTCTAACAAATAAATAATGTAAATAACTAATAATTTAACATGAGACTGCTTACCATTTTGTATCAATTTCTGAACCGCTTAAAATGGATACGTTCCAAGTCCAGCCCAATACCAAGCTATTGTGGTCGTGAATGAATCTTCATAGGGATGAATAAGCTGATTGTTTTGTTAGTTCAGCTGTATGCTAGAAATATTCAAAATTATTAACATTTATGTCTACTTTATGAACATTTAAAATAACAATAATGCATCTCTTCATTTATTTGATTATTTTTATATAGATGCAACGCTCTACACTCGTTATATTTTTATATTTTCCTCTCCATCAATTTACTAAATAAAGTATATAGGTTCGTGTAGAAGTTGACCGGTAAGTTTACCGCCACCAGTTCACCGCGTGGTAAGTTCATAGGACATAATTCACCGGACGGCAGATTCATCACGAAGACAATTTTATTCAAAATTTAACAAAAATAAATTTTTTTAAGATGATTAAAAAAGACATAAACTTCAGATAAACCGCAGGTCTTTCTAGAACATTCAGTTGTTTATTAGTTTTTGCAGTGAAGGTAAAACTCCTGTAGAATATACAGCCATTAATATAATTCTTTAATATAGTAATTTTATAATATTTGCATGTAGTAAAAATTGTTGAACCTAAATTAATTTTTCGACAGATGTTTCACAAAGCAGAATGTATTATAAAATAAACAAAGGCATATACATAGTTTAGATATCAATTAAAATGAATTAAGCTGGTAAAACTAATAAACATGAACCACTGGTTCCAAATCTCTAAGGAATGAAATCAAAATTCAAATGCTACTGCATTTGACGTGACTTTTTTTGCATATGCATTATTTCAAAAATTATATATAGAATATAGGCAAAGTCTCAGCTACATCATTATCAAGTCTCTAACTGAGACTTTGCTTATGTTGTGAACATATTTCGTAAAATTATTATGTATATATGCACTACAATAATCCCCGTCAAAAGCCATAGCGTTCGAATTTCTATTTCATTCTTTATAGCGTTTGGAACTAGTGGTTCATGTTTATTAGTTTTACCCATGCTTAATTCAACTTAAATGACATCTGGACTATATGTTAGGAAAAGAATAAATTACCCTATGGAAGGCTCACCTCAGCAATTGCATTTTTTCATCAAAACAAATTAATAGTAATGCATCAGTAATTATGTCCCTTGACTGCGCTACTGAGCTGAGCCTCCATTATAAGAAAAAGAACATTTATCTGCGCAGAGCTTCTTTTCTGTTCAATTTTCAGTGACGTGGCACTTGATATATAAGCGTGTGAAAATAGTTAAGGAGTATCTTCTTGCTTCGATTCTAATTATGAGCCTCTATTGGAATGTGCCTAATGAAATTACTGTGCCGGAATGATTTCTACCATTCTACACTGTCTGCCATCTAATGATATTATCCAGTCTGTATACAACATAGTAATAATAAAACTGGTCCCCCAAGAACAAAGCCAAAATCCAATAAAATTAGATAAATTGATAAAAATTGAATAAACTGATAAAAATTGAATAAATTGATAGAAATTGAATAAATTGATAGAACTTGAATGAATTGATAAAAATTGAATAAATTGATAAAAATTGAATAAATTGATGAAAATTGAATAAATTGATATAAATTGAATAAATTGATAAAAATTGAATAAATTGAATAAATTGAATAAATTGAATAAATTGAATAAATTGCCCAGCTAACCAAAAGCTGTTTGTCCCACGTCTTAAGACGTCTGATACCCCTCGCTATAGTGGGATGTAAGACGTGGGGCAAGACGTGGGGCGGGGGACATCAGACGTCTTGCAGACGTCTAACCCTCTTCATTTGCACAGGGGTCCCCCTCTGCAAGACGTCTGATCCCACGTCTTGTCCCCCTCTGACAGAGGGGGACATCCACCTGTCCCACGTCTTACCCCACTCCGTTTTCAAGACGTGGGACAGAGTGTGGATGTCCCTCGCTATAGAGGGATTCAAGACGTGGGACCCACGTGGGACAGAGTGCGGATGTCCCTCGCTATAGAGAGAAGAGGGAAATAAGACGTGGGACCCACGTGGGACAAAGTGAGTATTCAAGACGTGGGACAGAGTGGGAATATCCCCCTCTGCAAGACGTGGGACAGAGTGTGGATGTCCCCCTCTGCAAGACGTGGGACAGAGTGCGGATGTCCCCCTCTGCAAGACGTGGGACAGAGTGCGGATGTCCCCCTCTGCAAGACGTGGGACAGAGTGCGGATGTCCCCCTCTGTAAGGGGGACATATCTCTCTTTTGGCTCAAACTACTTCGGTTAATTGGGGTATATAAATATGTAAAAGAAATAAAAAAGATCATACTAATCATTATTGCAATTTCTTACCATATCGCATATAGTGTATATGTACATTTGGCTGAATATCATTTATTTTAATATTACATATTGTTATATACAAATTAAATGGGAAGAAATGGAGAAAGAATTGTAGTGGTCATCTCGGGAATCGAACTCAGGACTCTAGTGTGATGTACTTTGAAGCCTGCGTCTCTACCACTCAGCCATCCTGGACATAGTAGAAGTAGTATTGAAATGATCTTTATCCAACTTGATAACTTGCGTGCTTCTTAAAATTATTTTAAATAAATATAATTTAATATTCTACATTTTGGTATCTTTTATTTTTTAATGTAAATGATAAGAATGTGTATAAAGTTATTTATTAATATTTGTATTGATAATGTTAATTAATGTTATTAACTACCTAATTACCTATAACTGTTAATTAATATTACCTATAGTTACCTTCTGGTGATATCACTACCTTATACCTATCTAGTTACTTACTAGTTTATTTATAACTACCTAGTAACCTACAAGTGGTAACCACCAATCTGTACCTACTGGTGGTTATCACTACTTACCTATTACGTAGTATTTATCAGTACCTACTTATTTACCTACATTACTGTTTGTCAATCAATACCTACCTATAGTTATAACCTACTGGTGTTTATCAATGCCTACCTAGTTGCCTACATCTGCTTATGAATACCTGATTAGTTACCTTCTTGTGTTTAACATTGCCTACCTAGTGGCCTACAACTGTATATAAATACCAATCTAGGTCCTAGTTACCTACTACTATTCATCAATACCAATCTAGGTCCTAGTTACCTACTAGTATTCATCAATACCTACCTAGTTACCTACAACTGTTTGTCAATGCCTACCTAGTTATCTACTAGTGTTTATCAATGCTTATCTAGTTACCTATAACTGTTTAACTATACCTACCTAGATACCTACCAGTACCAATACCTACCTACCTAGTATACCTACTAGGTAGTGTTCATCAATCCGTACCTACTTACCTACTACCTAGTATTATTCATCAATGCCTACCTAGATAGTATATACCTACATCTGTTTATGAATACCTACCTAGTTATGATACGTAAATAAAGCTTGATATAGATATACCTTTTTAGTATAACTTTTTCCCGCGTAAAACAGACGAGGGACATCCCGCGTGGGACAGACGTGGGACAGAGAGGGATATCCCGCGTGGGACAGAGAGGGACATCCCACGTGGGACAGACGTGGGACAGAGAGGGACATCCCGCGTGGGACAGAGAGGGACATCCCGCGTGGGACAGTCGTGGGACAGAGAGGGACATCCCACGTACTATTTCCCGCGTAAAACAGACGAGGGACAGAGAGGGACATTATGCGTGGGACAGACGTGGGACAGAGAGGGACATCCCGCGTGGGACAGAGAGGGACATCCCACGTGGGACAGACGTGGGACAGAGAGGGATATCCCGCGTGGGACAGAGAGGGACATCCCACGTGGGACAGACGTGGGACAGAGAGGGACATCCGCGTGGGACAGAGAGGGATATCCAACGTGGGACAGAGAGGGACATACAGCGTGGGACAGAGAGGGACATCCTGCGTGGGACAGAGAGGGACATCCCACGTGGGACAGACGTGGGACAGAGAGGGACATCCCGCGTGGAAAAGACGTGGGATGTGAGTGGGATTTAAGACGTGGGACAGAAGAGGGACATCCCGCTTGTGTAAGACGTGGGACGTGAGTGGTATTTCAGACGTTGGAAAGACGTGGGATTTCAGACGTCTGGAGACGTCTGAAATCCCCCGTCCCTCTCTGTCCCTCGCTAGCGAGGGATGTCCCCCTCTGTCCCACGCGGGACAGAGAGGATATGGTTAGCTGGGTGAATAAATTGAATAAATTGAAAAAATTGAATAAATTGAATAAATTGAATAGATTGAATAAATTGAATAAATTGAATAAATTGAATAAATTGAATAAATTGAATAAATTGAATAAATTAAATAAATTAAATAAATTGAATAAATTGAATAAATTGAATAAATTGAATAAATTGAATAAATTGAATCAATTGAATCAATTGAATCAATTGAATAAATTGAATGAATTGAATGAATTGAATGAATTGAATAAATTGAAAAAATTGATTAAAGTTGTTAGATTAGGTATAGTTATTAGATTGTTAAATTTGCGTAATTAATTTTCAGGCTAGCCAATGTGTCCCACACTGTTTTTGGTCTTCAGCTCTGAAGTCCTGGACATGGCCCACTAATAATTATAGAATACATTGATTTTCCATTTGCTTATTTCTTTTAATTCCCTTATTTGTTTAGAATTATTTACTGTTTGATACACTATATGCTTTTGATTATTTTAATCCTATAGAATTAATGATCATGCAATTAAATTACCTTCAATGTTTATTAAATGCAAATATTATAATTAAAATTGCAATCTTAAATAATTTATAATCTAATATACAATCTAATATAAGTAGTTTTTCTCAACAGAAAGTGCTTCTAAATAGATTACACGTATTATTTTCTACCTGTTTTTATTAGCTAAAAATAATTAATACAATGGTGAAAATAATATTTGATGAAGTACATAAAAAACTATCGTCAATATAATTTCATTGAAGAATTATTAATCACAAAAATAATAAACTTTATTACTATCCAAATCTTCTTTTTTAATCCTTCCCCTTTTAAAAAGGACAATTTTTAATAAAACTGTAACGAAATAATCTACTATATATATATTATATATATCATTTAGTAGAATAATTTCAAATTCTTTGAGACTTTAATACACAGGTTAAGTACTTGAAATAATATAGCGGTGAGTGACATCATGTCGATACAAACCAATGAGGTAAGTTTTCTTTACTCTCCTGCAGAGTGAAATCATTAAGAACTTTCTTTCATTACAGCTCTTGAGGGGAGACAAACAATAAAATGAAAGAAAATAAACCCTCCAAACTATCGACAAAGTACCAACTATTTTATGGTGACTTTTGAAAGAAGTTCGTGAAAAAGAATGTCAGTCACTGCCGTTAGAAGACGGAACTGTAAAGTAATAACTGGTTACAATTTTGGCTAATTTATATTATTTATTCGATATATTGTTATGATATGCTGCAATGTATTGAATTGTGAATTTTTAAACCTAACTGCAAATGTTGAAAGTGAAAAGCTGGTCTTACAAGACAGATTATATAAATTTTAACGAAAACAATTAAATCCAATTGACCAAAATTTACACCGGATTATCAGTTTCAAATTTTATATGAATTCCAGTACCAAATACAGGTATTCTTTACCCTAGGAAATAATAGTTGACTATACATTTGTTCATTGGGATGCATGAAGTAATGTAAAATAATGATTTAATATGAAATGATAATTAAGATAAAAATGAAGTTAACAGATATTCTTACAAACATCCAAGAGGCATAAAACAATCGGGAAATTCTATTCTTAAAATTGGGAACAAATACAAATTCGCCATTTTGTTAAAATTCAAATAGTTGCAATTACATATTTCAGTCCTAATGTATACTTACATACACTAAATAAATTTAATTTTAGTAGGGGTTTATCGTTGACTATATCGCTGACGTCAAATGAACTAGTTAAACATAAGAAAAAAGTGGCTGCATGAATAAAGATGAATTAAGTCACCTATCACCGTCGGTGACAAGCTCGTGGATGCAGAAAAGCAACTACATGAATGCAGTCACATACCAAGGAATGCG
>CANNZV010005135.1:0-30812 GCA_947561585.1 Caprella mutica | reverse complement strand
CCAAAAATAAAAAAAAATAATGATAACATTATAGTTATACTAACATAGGAATAAATAGCTAAAATCCACAGACTTTACTAGTGTAATATTATTTTCGAAGGGGAAAAATTCCACTGACAAGTGGATGGAATTTAACATGAAATACAGTCTGGGCATTATACCAGTCTGTATTTGGGGCACAAAATTCCACTGACTTTTTAAAAGTTGAAAAAATTCACCATAAATTTCTATTAATTTGGCTGATCCAGCAACTTTTCTCTAACTTATCCACCAAAAATTAATGGTAACACAGGATTATTGGAATATATTGCTATAAAAATCCACCGACTTTGCCAGAACATTATTTTCAAAGGGCTAAAAATTCCACCGACATGTCGGTGAAAATTACCACGAAATACAGACTGGGACATTAATTGAGTCAGAGAGATAGATATTCACAGTCGCTAGAGTCTTGACTGACTACTAGGTATATTGAATTTTCTTCAATAGTTTTGAATTCATTCCTACCTTTGATCTAACCAGAATGCAGTAACTGGTAAAGTGTTCTCCAAGATATCCTACATTTTGACTTCTGTTCTCAGTAAAATACATGTAAATGTAGGAGGAAATTATTGATTGTTTGCACAGAAAATGTTAAAAATGTCATATATTCAGCAGACTGGCTAGTACCTATACAAGCTATATCTATTTACCTGAATTTTACTTTCATCATTTAAAGAGATCTCTGTATTATTGTATACTAAATATGCCAGTTAATCTGTTGATGCCAATTAATTGACCCTCAGCCTTACATAATAAGTTACATTTGTAAAGGTCAAAACTCAGATATGTCTAATTGGCTTAATGCCAGTCTACAGAATATGGGACATTTTTAACATTTTCTGTAATAACAGTCTGAACAGTCCTTAGCTTTCTCCTATATTTGCATTAATTTTACCGAGAACAGAAGCCAAAACAGAAGATTTTTTGGAGAACAGTTTACCAGTTCCTACAGTCTGGGCTTAATGTTTTGATTTAATTTAATTTCTATGTTCCCATGTTAATTTGACCTAAAATTTTAAGAAATGAGCCAAAATTGACATGTCTCAGAATCTTTAAATTTTGGCTTGAAATTGGCTAACAATCTGTCAGTCTCTTGAACATGGCATGATGATGATTATTCAGATTATATAAGATGCATCTTGACAGTTTCAATATATTTAGGTACCTATTCTCATGTAAATTTTGGCACTAGCTATGATTAGAGAGTCAACATAGTTTTAAAATTTAGATAAATGGAGCAGTAAAATTAGGTTACTTTCACTAGTAACCTTTCTTTGACTGACAGAGGTCGCTTTTCTTTGACGGAGGTCGCTTTTGTTTGGCGGAGGTCGCTTTTCTTTGACGGAGGTGGCTTTTCTTTGACGGAGGTGGCTTTTCTTTGACGGAGGTGGCTTTTCTTTGACGGAGGTGGCTTTTCTTTGACGGAGGTGGCTTTTCTTTGACGGAGGTGGCTTTTCTTTGTCGGAGGTCACTTTTCTTCCATGTTACAAACCAGTCTGCAAAACATGCACAATCAGTCTTCTAATATTCAATTTTTGGAGCAATTCTTTCCAAAAGATTTTTAAATTTCTCTCTAAAATGGCCAGAAATCTCAAAACACTCCAATAATTACATGTAAACATAGGAATTGATCAAGAAATTGTCGCCAGATAGTTCAGGACACTAATTTCAAGGATATAATTGTCACCGGATAAATTTCACAACTTCATGCATCTTTTGCAGACTGGGTTACAAAGTATGTCAGTTAAAAGATGTCAGTTCAAGAGGTCACAATTCAGATATGTCTAATTGGCTTAAAATTTTGAATTAATTCCTATGTTCCCATGGACGCAGGAGGTGACTATTTTTTGACGCAGGAGGTGACTATTTTTTGACGCAGGAGGTGACTATTTTTTGACGCAGGAGGTGACTATTTTTTGACGCAGGAGGTGACTATTTTTTGATGCAGGAGGTGACTATCTTTTGACGCAGGAGGTGACTATTTTTGACGCAGGAGGTGACTATTTTTTGACGCAGGAGGTGACTATTTTTTGACGCAGGAGGTGACTATTTTTTGACGCAGGAGGTGACTATTTTTTGACGCAGGAGGTGACTATTTTTTGACGCAGGAGGTGACTATTTTTTGACGCAGGAGGTGACTATGTTTTTGACGCAGGAGGTGACTATTTTTTGACGCAGGAGGTGACTATTTTTTAACGCAAGGTACACACGACACTATTTTTTCACACATATTACACCCCTATTTAATTATCTCATCTATTCTTCTATTAGCAACATGTGTAGAATTTTAAGTGCATGCTCCTGTTACAACTTAAAGTAATGCATTGAGTAGAAAAATAGTGCTTAAGTCATAGTTCAGAGATGGTTCCGTTATTTGATCATGATGGCCATACCTACTTAGAAAGATGATGCTGGGTGGTTATTATATACTATATTATTCAGAGTCAAAATCCTAGCTCATTCACCAGTGTCATTGTTTTCAGTTCTTTGACCAATGAGATATTTTACAAAGTATCTCAAATGGTCAGATAATCCAAGAAACTTTGATAGATATTTGAATTTAAAGCATATGTTTCCCATATTGTCACGCTAAAACACAATAATGTTTAGGACATTAAATAGAAATGTAATTTTTATTGCATAGTATGGAAGTGGCTAATATCACTCCTATTTATTTAGAACTGGTGTTCTATCAATTATCTACCTATGTTCTTGTGTTAATTTTCAAATTTATACCGAGTGTGATCATTATTAAAAAATTATACATAGCTAACTCAAATTGTGAGTTTGTTTATGATAATCTGTATTGCTTCCTCTGGATATTGTTACTAACTAGGCTATTTTTATATATGTTGTTGAATTTGTTTGTTATATATGTCAAAACTAATGTTTTTCTTTTCAGGAATATAATTATTCAATACATTCCAAAAGGAAACTAGTTTAAGAAAATTTGTATGTATCAAACAATCAAGGATATTCAGTTCAAACTATAACATGTCTTTAGATGATGAAGAGGATAGGCTAGGCTAGGCTAGGTAGTTATTTGAAGAGCTGATTATCAGTATATAACTTTTCATAATAATAAATTTTGATTACTGCCTTCTAGTTTGTAAACTGATATCCAAACTAATTTCCTAGGTTATTATATGTTAACTTATTTAAGCATCATACCTACCTAGCTGTTTTTTCAGTGTCAATACTTTCTACATAGGCTAGGCAGTTACTGCGCTGTCCTCAGATAGGGTAAGTTCCAAATTATCAGGAGATTCCACATTTTCGGTCACGTATGGAATATAGTATATAGCTACCTAATAGCTAATAAAAATATAATTTGATTAATTATTTCATACAGTTTTTCCTAGGCGACCGAAAATGTGGAACTGCACGATATTTCGGAACTCATCCTAGTATCTAAAGTAAAGTGTTCTGATAATTCATATATTTTAAAACTAGTTAGTGTACCTATAGGTAGGGTTACACAGGTAAATTCGGTTTTTAATTTCTGAATTGTGGCCGTATTAAGAGAGTCTCAAAATCATTCTGAAATTAGTTTAGCTATATATTGAATTGCTGAATATCATAATAAGCTCAATTTATGATAGGTTCTATTTATTTCACAAGTGCCTTGAAGCCATGATGGTTATTAATGTGTCTGACATAAGAGACCGCAGTAAGTAAAAGTGCCTCAAAGTAAGTATTTGAAAATATTAGATAATTTTTAAATGTGTATTTTTCAATATGATTAGCTCTCACTTTTTCATATGCTTTTAAGGATTCCAGACCTGAAAAATATATCGAAGCTATCGCTATCTCATCACAAAAGGAAAAAGAGTAGGTGATATAATTGATAATGTATATGAACGATACTAAGAATTTCTATTCAATATATATTAATATACGAATCTCTTATTCAGGAATTGGCAACCTATAGTCGTGACAGGCAGTGACGAGAATTCAAATTGTACTTCTAAATAATAAATCTAAAACTTAAATGTTTATATTTCGTTTTCAATTTGACCTTGGTAATTCTATTAGCATATTTCTATATTAGTGCATATGAGTAATATGAATTGCACTAAAATATGGGTTAGAAGATAAAGGCTTCATATTATTGAGTCGCAGCATATAATTGCAGCATATCAAAAATTTATTCTATAAACTTATGTAATCTAGCCTGGTTAATAATTCATCTAGCCTACCTGTTTATCACTACGAAAAGTTATTTACGTCATCTAACTACTTATTTATAAACTGACCTGATGATGTTACTTATTCAATCTAATCTATTAATTTACAACTAATAACCATATATCAATTCATCGGATCGAAAACATTTCAAAAAGCAAGGATAGGTCTAGGTGATCAATTATTTTTAAAATCAAAATAGTATGCATATCACAGAAACAAAAGTATAAAATACATGAAATGTTAGATTTGGTCCTAGAAAATAAATAGTCGAATCTAATTGATACCGGGACCTAACTCGAGATTATAATTTAATAGAGTAAATATACTGGCTGAAAAAGTCACGTAAAAAGTTTGGCTACTGCTAACCAGACCGATATTTCAACCTACACTAATAGTTGATATACATTTACTTAGTTCACTAGTAGTTGATATAACCAACACGAGATGTTGATATAGCCTACACGAGTAATTGATATAACCAACACGAGTAGCTGGTATAACCTGCACGAGTAGTTGGTATAACCTACACAAGCAATTGGTATAACCTACACGAGTAGTTGGTATAACCTACACGAGTAGTTGGTATACCACATAGGAGTGATTGGAGAAACATCACAAGTAGTTGATGTTACTTTGTTCTGTAGTTGTTATAACCATTACATATAATTGGTTCAACTATCACGAGTAGTTTTGACTATCACAGGTAGTTGTTGTGACCATCGGGAATTAAAAATAATCAACTCACATATGTGTTGTTTTAACCAACGTCAATTTAACTCATTTTAAATAGTACCTGCAACTCACCACGTAGGTAGGCGCACAGATAAACCATAAAATTGAGTCAAAACAAATCAAATATGATTTGATTCAACTAATCCTTTCTCTGTGTGTAGATAAAGCACGTCTGTATCCCCCAACTAGACCGGGTGACCTAACCTTAGTAAAATTTAAATAGTGTATTAAATGATTACGTACCTGAGTGGAAATTAGCATGGTGGAATTTTTCCGGGTGGAATTTATCTGAGGTGGATTTTAGCAGAGTAAAAGGTCAACTATAATACATACACACACAGAGAAAGGATTACTTGAATCAAATTATATTTGATTTGTTTTGACTATATTTTATGGTTTATCTGTGCGCCTACCTACTTGGTGAGTTGCAGGTACTATTTAAAATGAGTTAAATTGACGTTGGTTAAAACAACACATATGTGAGTTGATTATTTTAAATTCCCGATGGTCACAACAACTACCTGTGATAGTCAAAACTACTCGTGATGGTTGAACCAATTATATGTAATGGTTATAACAATTACAGAACAAGGTTACATCAACTACTTGTGTATGTTTTTTCTCCCATCACTCCTATGTGTTATACCAACTACTCGTGTATAGGTTATACCAACTACTCGTGTATAGGTTAAACCAACTACTCGTGTATAGGTTACACCAACTACTCGTGTATAGGTTATACCAACTACTCGTGTATAGGTTATACCAACTACTCGTGTATAGGTTATACCAACTACTCGTGTATAGGTTATACCAACTACTCGTTAAGTTATACCAACTGCTTGTGTAGGTTATACCAACTACTCGTGTAGGTTATATCAACTACTCGTCTAGGTTATACCAACCACTCGTTTGTGTTATACCAACTACTCATGTAGGTTATACTAACTACTCGTGTAGGTTATACCAACTACTCGTGTAGGTTGTACCAACTACTCGTGTAGGTTGTACCAACCACTCGTTTGTGTTATACCAACTACTCATGTAGGTTATACCAACTACTCGTGTGTTTTGTATCACCTACGCGTGTAGGCTATAACAACTATTCGTGTAGGTTATACCAACTACTCATGTAGGTTATACTAACTACTCGTGTGTGTTATACCAACTACGCGTGTAGGTTATACCAACTACTCGTGTGTGTTATACCAACTACGCGTGTAGGTTATAACAACTATTCGTGTAGGTTATACCAACTACTCATGTAGGTTATACCAACTACTCGTGTGTTTTGTATCACCTACGCGTGTAGGTTATAACAACTATTCGTGTAGGTTATACCAACTACTCGTGTGTGTTATACCAACTACGCGTGTAGGTTATAACAACTATTCGTGTAGGTTATACCAACTACTCATGTAGGTTATACCAACTACTCGTGTGTGTTATACCAACTACTCATGTAGGTTATACCAACTACTCGTGTGTGTTATACCAACAACGCGTGTAGGTTATACCAACTACTCGTGTGTGTTATACCAACTACGCGTGTAGGTTATACCAACTACTCGTGTGTTTTGTATCACCTACGCGTGTAGGTTATAACAACTATTCGTGTAGGTTATACCAACTACTCGTGTGTTTTGTATCACCTACGCGTGTAGGTTATAACAACTATTCGTGTAGGTTATACCAACTACTCGTGTGTTTTGTATCACCAACGCGTGTAGGTTATAACAACTATTCGTGTAGGTTATACCAACTACTCGTGTAGGTTGTACCAATTACTCGTGTAGGTTGTACCAACCACTTGTGTAGGTTGTACCAACTACTCGTGTGTGTTATACCAACTACGCGTGTAGGTTATACCAACTACTCGTGTGTGTTATACCAACTACGCGTGTAGGTTACATCAACTACGCGTGTAGGTTACACCAAATACTCATGTAAGTTATATCACTAATGGTTATAATTGTATTAACTACATGGGTAAGTTATACAAACCACTTGCGATAGTTGAATCAACCATCACCGAATTCTCAAAAATGTGGAATAAAATAATCCTAAATTTTAAATAAAACAATAGGTATACATATATAAATATGTATTTATGCACAATAATTTTACAATTTCAAGAGAAAATAAAGTTCATTAAAGATAACAAGAAATCATAATGGTATTGGATACAAACATCCGTAATAAATCACTGGTAAACTCTGTTTGGCTTTCATCAATATATTTCTATATCTAATTCAATAAAGTTAATTATATGATAAACGAAAAACATAATGGTATTAGATACCAACATCTGTAATAAATCACTGGTTATCTCTATGAATACATATTTTACTTCCTAATACATTATCAGCATTAATTCTAGTATTTTCCTTGGATAAACTAGAGACTATATACGCGGCTAAATGAGCACTGTACTGAACAGTTTGAAAAATATTTGAAAACAAAAATACATTTGGTTTCTCAATACATATTTTAGCTATGGTTGCAAATTGAGGTACATCAAGATTATCGCCTACATAAATATACGAACCAACACTATATTTAATTCCTTTATAAATTGCCCATTTGACGCTCGTTTCATCATTACAAGTAGGACCAACTTCAGTCACATTTTGGCTGAGATCATATGCATTATAGAGAGCATTGGCAAACATGAACTTGTGCCTGGTAGCTAAACTTTTGCAAATATTAATTCGGGATCTACAAACATGAGAATATATTTTATTTTCTAGGTGTTTCGCCTCAAAACGCATGCACCAAAGGTGACTCAAAGGACCTACAGATCGGATTGCATTACCATAGTGGAGCATGAAATGCATTTTAGGTTTAAGAGTTTTTTTAAATAGATATTTATACAATGTATGATGCTCAGTGATTAATACCTCAAGTTGTTCAATATGTGGTAAAGATATAGCTTTGTACATCAAAATATTTACAATCCTCCGCAGAATCAAGTAATAGTTCCATACTTTACAATATACTGGTATGAAATTGCCGACCATAAGATTGAAATAGAGCACCAAGTGTAGCATTTCTGATGCAGAGTATCCAAGATCTTCTTTTGCAACGTTTCTAATTTTTATGGCAGTTGGACGATTATTAACAGCATCATATGGAAAATATTTGATTGAATTATTAATTTTTTCAATCGACAGTATTTTCGTCGAAATATAAAAATTAATTATTGAGCACATCCCAAAATTAGCTGCACCTTCCAATATATCGTGCATAATGTCAACGTGTGAATTTGAAGTTACATGAAAGTTATCAATTGAATTTAACACTGAATTGAATTTTAGCCCTGTTTCTGATGGATTATTTAAATTTAGATCTATATTGAAATTAACAAGGTTGCGAAGTGACTGGGGATCTTCAGAAGTCATTTTTTGTGTTACTCTGCGGTGACATTTACAAAACCTACAAGGATGATTGGAAGAGAATGATTCATTAAATCCAAGTATTTGATGGAGACCAAGGTTATCTCCAATAAATCCACCAAAATAGAAATCAATTTTTCTGTTATTTACTATAATACCATTTCTGCTCAAATCATTAATATCCGACACCATTCTTTGTAAAGCAACATCGAAATAATTTTTTGCTGAACTTGGCAGTAACATAAATACATGAATATTTCGTAATAATGAATATAAGTGTGGAGGGAGACATCTGAGAGACACGTAAAACGCTGCAATTTTATGAATTCCTTTATGAGAGCCTATCGGATTACCTGTCTCATATTCATCATAATAAATGACATATGGTAATCTTCCCATGCCGTTACTTCGGTACAAAATGCCATCTTTCAAATCAGTTATTTCACCACCAGTTTTTCTCTGCATGTAATCAGTAACTATATTGAAAAGATTTTCATTATGTAAAAACACTTTCTCAAATATTTCTCTTAATCCAATATATTGACCACAAACAGGATATCTAACATTAACATATTTTTGATTACGTTTTGAAAGTTTGTCACGATAATATAAAACTAATGATTCAGAATTTAAAAATAAGTTTTCTTCAACAAGATATTTTCCAACATGTATTCACTGCGTAATTCGCCAAAGGATTTAACATCTTTCTTATTTAACAAGTTATCAGTGGTAGCAATTATCCTTGAGATGTCTTTTCTTGACAAATTTGCTATAGAATAAAGATTTAATATGTACTCGAGATCAGGATTTCTATTAATAGTGGAAGATTCATCAATATCTCCAGCTTCTACTACAAGTGAAGAACTCTCACCAGTATCCATATTCTCAGTGATTCTTACACTTGATTTACAAATAGGAACTGTTTTAGTACTTCTTTCAGTGTTACTATGACAAGAGTTCATATGCCAGTAAATACTTTTTAAACTAGAAAAAGTTCTATTACAGTTTTCCTGTTTACATGACAATTTGTGGTACTTTAGAACATTATGATTAATACGAATATGTTTCTGTAAGTGAGTCAATATATGAAACTTTTGAATACATAGAAAGCAGGAATACATGTTGTAAGTTGATAATTCAAAATAGTTAATATTGGAGCGTTATGTTTTTGACAACAGTTGTTACTCCATATTAGAGCACTCAATTACTTTCAAGTCACTACACATTACCTCAACTGAAGACATAGTAATATCATATGGAGTAGTGATCTTGTAAAGGTGTTTTTGAATGAATGTCCATATCGGCTTACTTTCCATTGGATATTCCAGATTTAGAACCTGGAATATCTTGAACGTAATTTCAACTGCTTTCAATACCGTGTCGACGTTATACTTTATGTCATCGAACACAATGTTATAAGTAGAATTGGTTAAATCTGCAAAGATAACAGGCTGCAGTGTCAGACCGTAGAGGGAATATTTTTCCCTTTTCCTTTGGATATGTTCTTCTATCTCAACAGGATCCTGAAAAATACGATTCATTGTAACAAATATTTTTGTACTGAAACTCAATCAAAATGATACTGGACTTTTAGTATTGGAATATAAAAAATTACTTAAGAAAAAATCGTCAACTATATGTAATCGTTGCAATATAGGTAAATAGACATTGAACTAAAGTTGAAGATACATTTTTTAATAAAAAGACAATTTCGCCACCACATAAAATTTTAGGAGACAGTTTATCTGTGGTGCAATTATTATATATTTGAAAAACAATTGTAATCAATAACTTACTGATATTTGGTGAATGAAATATTCTTGGCTCTCGATTGAAGAAGGTTTCCAATTCAATTTCTTATGCCTGTATAGCCCTCGTTTCAACAATGTTGGAAGAACGCTAAGAACTATCAAATTTGCATCATCTTCTGCAAAAATGAATTTGTTATAACAAAAATTGATCTTGTTAACCATAATCCACGTAAAATGGAATGATACAATACTTGCAATGGTATGTTTTGAAAGAAATTGTTTTATGTACGTGTCACGGTAAGAATATAAGGAAATTTTTCACAGTAGTAGTATACCTTCTACTTACAATACATAAACAGACTGAACAATCACTGAAGAAGGATAATATTTAAGCACGTATGAATTTATGTCAAAATGAAAGCTTTTGAATTTCAAGGATGTTACATCATATTTAATCTTACCAGATTTATAGTGTTCTACCGGGGGAGATACTTTGATTTTCTTCTGGTCATACAAGGATAATAATAACTTCCTCTCCTTTGTCCAAGAAGTTAAAATACTCTTTTGCGGATATATTTCATCAAAGTCACTCTCAATCTGAAATAAAATTAGGATTATTAAAATGAAAAACTATACACTGCGACCAGAATTATTAGTCCAAAGAGTTTTTTGCCCATAACTCTAAAACCGTTTGCGGAAGATTTCCGAAATTTCAACCATAGGTGTAGAAGAGTACTAATTTTCAAAGTTGTACTCTTCTTTGTTTTGAATTTATTTAATATTTCCTTTTTTCAGGTGACCATAATTATTAGTCCAGTACATAATTTTTATTTAATTAGTTGAAAATGGGGCGTGGAAAGGACCTTTCAGAGCAAGAAAAAAACCTTATCATCAAGTTAACAGCTAAGAAGAAGCCTCAAGCTGAAATAGCTGCACAAATTGGACGCCATGTAAAAACCATCAAGCGTTTTTTGGAAAATCCGAAAATTCGTAAAGAACGCAAGGATAAAGGCAAATTGAGGAAACTATCAGAAAGGGATGTGCGCCGCCTGAAGGCTACATTGAAGAAGAACCCTGGTTCAACAAGCAAGGACATTTTTTCCGCTTCCGGGGTTGCAGATGTGTCTAAATTGACCCGCAATTCAGTTCTTGGAAAATTTGCTAAACAAAAAAAAGCCACTATAACTCCTCCTCTCACCCCAAAACACAAAGAGAGGCGTCTAGATTGGGCCAAGAGATATATGAGAACCTCTCCAAAGCTTATATTATTCACTGACGAATGTAGAGCAACTTTGGATGGCCCTGATGGATGGTCCAAAGGATGGGTGTTTGGGGATGACCCTTCCCAAATGCGTTTGCGACGTCAGCAAGGTGGTGGAGGGGTGATGTTTTGTGCGGGAATTATAGAGGATGTACTCATTGGTCCTGTGAAGGTGCAAGAAGGTGATAAACTCGATTCTAAGCGCTACTGTGAGTTCATTGATTCTGCTCTTTCAGACTGGTTAGATGACCTGCCTTTGGAACAACGCCGTAAAATCATATTTATGCAAGATAATGCTCCGTCGCATGCAGCAAAGAAAACCAAAGAGTTCTTGCACTCACTGGGCTTCAAGAATAACACCCTGATGGACTGGCCTGCCTGCTCACCCGATTTAAATCCCATTGAAAATTTATGGGCCATCATCAAAAGAAGTGTTTACAGCAATGGGAAGCAGTATTCATCAAAAAATGATCTCTGGGCTGCCATACAGAATGCTGCGAAGGCTGTGGATCCTTCTACTATCAAAAAACTAACAGATTCTGTCACTGAACGAATGTTTCAAGTCATAAAATCCCAAGGATCTCACATTGGGAAATAATCATGATTTCTGCCATATTAAATTCACTATTGACTACTTTCTTGTGTTTACAAAGTGTATTTGTATTTGGTATTTGATGTTAAAAGTTTTGTTATTTAAAAAATTCGTTTATTTATCCTTGTAACAAATTTATAAAGAAACGAAAAAATCGGGACTAATAATTCTGGTCACCTGAAAAATGGAAATATTAAATAAATTAAAAAGAGTTAACCTTCGTATAATGACACGAATGTGTCTCATATTCTTCTACACTTATGGTGAAAATTTCGTAAATTTACCGCTGCCCGTTTTTGAGATATAGTCAATAAACACTTAGGACTAATAATTCTGGTCGTAGTGTATATTTCGATCTATCCACGCATATAGTTTTATATAGGAAGGCTATAAAAATATATTCTTAATAATGATCACAGAAAAAAAAAATATTATGAATACATATTCCCCTCCCTCCTCCCACTCCTTTTTCCAGTAATATATTCTTAACTCATTTAAACATACAAGTATACAGTATATTTGTTAGTGAATGAATGTACTTTTCAAGAAACTTACTAACGTGTAGCCTTGCGCATTTTTCAATGCTAGCCATTTTTCGACAATATGAGTTGCAGCAACAGGTGTAGAACGGAGTTTCATTCTGTCGAATGACGTATCTTTCCAATACTGAACAACTTTCTCCCAAGGGATACAAGAATGCTGGAGCCAATCAATCTTCTCTTTAATTTCATCACTTTGATATGCAGGAAGATTTTCTTCCATCTGATTATTCTGAGCTGACTTTATTTTATTGTGAAACTTCCTTTCATTTCTATATTTATGCAGAAGATATCCAGACTGAGATTTTTTATTCATAGAAGGGATGTAGTAAGCTGCTTTGGTCTCTGATGGGAAAATAGTTACTATTTCTTCAGCAACTTCATTCAACATTTTCCCTGTAAGACTTCCCTTATTACCATCCATCATACCAGATACAACGAGGTTCACCAATCTCTTTCTATTTTGAATGTTTAAAGACTTTCTGCTTGAATCATATTGTTCAATGAGTGAGCATCCGACTGCAGATTCACATAAGAAAGTTTTTAATGATTTTCCTCCAGGAAATAGTTTCAGCTTCTCATTTCGAACGAGATCTACATGTTCATTTATTTGTCTGCAATCAGATGTGGTTCCAGTAGGAATCACATCTGAGTATGTAACAGCAGTATCTGTAACAGCAGTATCTGATGTTTCACTTGTATGGAAAAAACTTTGACCAGTTTCTGGTGACTGTTGGTGATCAGAAATATCTGGATTCGAACAACTTTGTTCTGAGTTTAATTTGCGTTTTTTTATTGTCGATGAAGTAGTAGTTTTATCGATTTTTTCTTGTTTTTCATCGATATATTTTCTGATTTTCACTCTATCTGAAATTCTTGGTATTAACTCTCTAAGCTCTGAATCACAAAGATCCCCCAATATACTCTCTTCTACAATTCCATGTTCCATAAAACTTGGTTTTAAGTTGACCAAATTTAGATCATCTAGAAATGACAACTTTGGAATCATTGATTCCATTATTTTCTGATGAGAAAAAAGTAATAGAATCAAATAGTATACTCCTGAAACAAACAAAAAAATAAGTAAGATGTAGTACTCGTGAATGAGAATTTTTGAAGTTTATATTAAATACTCGAGAAGGGTTGGCTATTGCTATATCAACAGCTCGAGAAGCGGAGCAGGTTGTGTGAAGTAATCGTTTATGTAATCATTTATATATTTGTGTGCAGCGCTCGTGTAAGTTGTGGGAGGTGCTCGTGTAAGTTGTGTGAGGTGCTCGTGTAAGTTGTGTGAGGTGCTCGTGTAAGTTGTGTGAGGTGCTCGTGTAAGTTGTGTGAGGTGCTCGTGTAAGTTGTGTGAGGTGCTCGTGTAAGTTGTGTGAGGTGCTCGTGTAAGTTGTGTGAGGTGCTCGTGTAAGTTGTGAGAAATGCTCGTGTAAGTTGTGAGAGATGCTCGTGTAAGTTGTGTGAGGTGCTCGTGTAGGTTTTGTAAACTACTCGTGTATGCTTTGTAAACTACCTTTGAATGTTATCAAACAATAAACAGATTCAAAGTTAAACTGAATAAAAAATATGTACCTAATTAGAAGTTTTATATCGCACCTAACTCACAGCAAGCCCTCGTAGTAGACAAACCATATATTAGAAATTAGATAATTAGTCCAATTAAGATATTCTGAAACTGTTGTACAGGAAAAACCACTTACAAGCCAAAACACAATTTTTGTCACCTGACAGTTTTTCTATTGTAAATATTACAAATATATATAAGTTCTACATATCTCTTTGAATAGTATATTATATTGATTATTCGCAATTTTTTTATTAATGGCAGAGTCTGTGCAAAAAATTGATGTGAAGAGTTACAGAAAACTATATACAGTGGTGACTATGCTAATTCTTGAAGTAATGGAATTGTAGTTAATTTATATAATAATTCATACAAATTTGATTGAATTATAACGTCCTATAAATTTGCCAATATATCCCATCAACTTTACCGACTTACCAAATTATCAAATAGTATAATAAACCCAAAATAAGACTTTTCATAATTTTAGGAATTTATGATATTTTAGGACTCTATGGCATTTTAAGGACTTTATGACATTTTAGGACTGTATGGCATTTATTGACCATATGGCATTTTATGGCTTTTATGGCATTTTAGGACTTTATGGCATTTGTCCGGGCTCTAATGATGACCATTAAAAAAAATCGTCCAAATAGAGCAACCCATTATTACCCATAAGTAAACGGAAAAGAATACGAACGCCACGCCATTTTAGATCCACAGAAAATTTCACGTTTAGGTCACATTTTCTTAAGTAAACAAAGTTTTAATAAACCTTTTGCAATTTCTGTTTACATATTCGTGTTCACGAATATCAGTTACTCCCAATTATTCAATAAAAGCAATATTTTTTATGCATATGTGAGCATATTATTATTTTAGACTAGTTAATGTGAATCGTACGTGGTTGCAACCTGTGGGTCACATTTATATTATTTGAGTGTGCTTAGCGTATTCTAATAGTATACTCATGGTATAATATTAAAATGCACACTTCAAGATACATAAATCAACACTTGAACTCCATTCAAATGGATAAATTAGTCATTCAATACTCTTGTGAACCGTACATGTGGGTCATACTTGCCCCTCGATATACATATTTTTGATGTTATCGCTGGGATCCGGAAATTTTTTCGAAAGCAATTGATCGAATGGAGAATTGGTCGAATGGAAAATTGATCGGAAGGAAAATTGAGCGAACAACAATTGATCGAATGGAGAATTGATCGAACCAAAATTGATCGAAAAGGATAATTGATCAATTTAGCTACACGAACTGACGATGATAACTAAAACCATGGACTACCAGAGAAACTTACTTATATTATATTATTACAGCTAGTAGATCTTGCTACCATGATTTACATATAATAATAATAATTTATCTATAATATTTCTTCAATCAACTGTTTAGCTTTACCAGAGAATTATATGCTTTGAAATATATTATAATTTGGAGAACTTTAGTTTTCTTAGTTCTAGAATCTAGATAGTTCTAGATAACTTGTGAAATGAAAGTTAAATAATAAATTAATTACTATAGTGTAGGTTTAACGTCTATTTCGGAACCAAAGGCCATATCACTGACGTCTAAAGGAAATTAATTACAAGGGACAAGAATAAGCAGTCATAAAGGGAAGTTACTCCATGAACAAAGTAATTTAACACCGTCGGTGACAATGCTCATGGATGCAAAAAGAAGCTACTCCGTGAATGCAGTCACTTTCTAAGGAACCGGACGAAAAGGGGCACAAGCACCAGTTGCTGCAATCTCAGATGGAAGAGGAAAATGAAGAAGTGATAGTAAATGAAGCCTACGAGCCTATCTAACATAAAATCTAAGACCTCGTAGTTGAGGAGCATAACCCTAGCGCTATCCTCTAAAAAACTGCAAGCGAATAAAAGTAACAAGAAATTTATAATTGTCACTCCTTGATTATATATCTCATTTTCTATGAGTTATAGAAAGAAAATTTGTTTTAGAGTTAAAGTACTATATAAGCCTATTATCAAACAGTGATTCAGTAATTGTGACTGTGATGAAAGTTTAAATTAGTGAAATTAAGGGTTTTAAAATCCAAACATAGCTTGGACATCAATATAGGTGAGTAATTAATAGATACTTAGATTTCTATAATTACTGTGTTACATGATAATGATACTTTCTACATTTTCCGTCACGTCCGAAAAGAAAATACAATAATGATAATTATTATTATTAAACTTCTATTCAAATTGGTATCATGAATGTCAATTGAAGTAAAAGTTAAATAATGATTGACTTTTATTGTATAAAGAATTTTACGTGTTCGAAAATATGGAATCCTGTGATAACACGGAACTTACCCTATAATGGGACATGTTGAATGTCTGAACCAATTGCTTCTAATAACCTCATCTGGATTATAATTTTAATATTTTCTTTAGTTATCGTGAAATAATCACAAAAATTTTGACTCAAAATAAGGACCACTTTTATTAAAGTCGAGTTGTACTTAAAGCGAGGCTTGCCTGTATATACGTATTTATATTTGCTTTGTGTTTAGTAGCTGATATATTCGATCAATTTTCCATTCGATCAATTTTCCATTCGATCAATTTTCCATTCGATCAATTTTCCATTCGATCAATTTTCCATTCGACCAATTTTCCGTTCGACCAATGTTCCATTCGATCAATTGCTTTCGATAAATTGTTTTCGGTCAATTGCTTTCGATAAATTGTTTTCGGTCAATTGCTTTCGATCAATTTTCCTATACCCGTTATAGCTTATCTGAAACAAACGGCAAAAGTATCTTTCCCGATTCTAACCTATTGGAAAATTAATTGCGCTATGTCTCGAAAACGAAGAGTTTCCACAACAAATGGTATTCGGGAAAAACGTCTTAAAATGGCTTCTTTAACCTACTGATAGTGTCAAATCATCAAAAAATTGAAAAAGATAGAAATATTAGAAAAATGTGACCCACACGTGACCCTGTGAGTCGCTACAATTGGTGTTCGCACTTTCTTCCCATTTATTACTCTGTTTATAAGCTTTTAAAGATTTGACTTTATTAAGGATAGGATATGAAAGTAAGGAAAGGAATATAATTATTATTCAAATTTTATTTGAAATGGTATCCTTGAATATTTGAAATGGTATCATGAATGGATTCCAATTAAATAAGATTTCAATAATACATTTCTTTTTCTTACGTGTATGTGAAGCTCTTCAAATACTCGTAACTTACCCTACGGTTTCTTTATAGTGAAGTGCACTTTCCATAACATATTTCCAGCTACACCTAAATAAATTTGATTAATTATGAAGTACCTCACACCAAAATAAATTAAATACATGTACATTGTACAAGATACCTAACCATCTCATAGATACCTAATACATATTTATTTTAATACACTGATATAATGATAAGTCTTGATCATTCATAAACACTTAGTTGGACAACATTTAGAATCCGTAAATAGTTCAACCATTTTCTCCAAATTCCCATCATTTTCTCTACAGTCACCATATTTTTTTTTAATTCCACATCACTTTCTCCTTATATCCCATCACTTTTTCCCCATTCCCATTCAATTTTCCCGTTCTCCCCATCACTTTGAATATCATCGATTTTTCCCAAAATCGAACATTGTTTTTACAAAAAGGTGAATTAAACGAAGGTATAAAGAAGTACGGCAGTTATCATTGAAGTGAGAATTGAAATACATTTAGACTTTTATGGGAGGGGAAAAGGTGATGGAGAGAGGGGAAAGGTGAAGGGGAATGGGAAAAAAGTGATAGGAAATTGGAGAGAAAGTGATGGGTAATTAAAAAAAATATATGGTGACTGTAGAGAAAATTATGTTAATTTGGAGAAAGTGAGGGTAATGGGGAAACATTCGTTGAAGCACTTTCGGATACTAACTTTTGTCAAACTTAATGCTTATGGATGATCATTACACTATATCAGTGTAATACAGCAATCAACAAAATTGATTTATTTAACCATTTTATAAATAAAATTTCGGTTTTGAAAACTCAATAATTTTTCTAGTACTGTAAGTTACACAGGTAAATTGCGGTCCTTTAATTTCTAATTGCAGTCTTTTTAAGAAAGTATCCAAATCATTCTGAGATTAATTTATATATTGAATCGTTGAATATCATAATAAGCTCAATTTGTGCTACCTAGGTTCTATTTATTTAACGAGTTCTTTGAAGCCTTGATAGATATTAATGTTTCTGAGATAACAGACCGCAGTTAGTTAAAAAATAACTTAAAATATAATTTATCAGTAGCTAAACCTTTGTTTATATTGGTACCTGAAATTCTTTATCCATAATAGTATAATAATTCTTACAAAATAGCTACCTAATGCTAATTCCAATGTGCAAAAAATTTGACACGACGCACCTAGGTACATACCTAAGCCTAAATCTTTGGATTGAACAAGTCCAGTGTATTGAACACGAACAGGTTCAATATACCAGTCATGTCCAGAACAATGACCAAATATTTATATCCATTCATTCAAGAACTAATTATAAACTATATAAATAGTCAGTAATTCTGTCTTTAGATACCTAAAATTCTTATTTATAGCAGCCCATTCTTATAAATTAGCTACACATCCTAATATTTGCCAGTCTAAAAGAACAGGTCTTTAATACTAATTTATTATCCGTTGTTAGGTTATTTTTAATGAATTTTATTCAAATTATTTTTCTGAATAAAGGCTTCTTCACACATGTCAGGGAACCGTCCGGAACATCGCCGTTCAGTTATAATTTATCATTGCGAGGAGCCGGTACTGTGTGAATGTGTCTGTTGAAATTAAAATAACGATATATTTTTTCACAGACAATAAATCACTGAGAGGAGACGTCCCGGACGGATCCCTGACATGTGTGACGCAGCCTTTAACTAATACTTTCTTCATAGATAAAATGCATATCCAAATTTATGAAAACATTATAATTTAAATATCATTTAAATATACTCCCGAGCGTATATCGGGTGTAGGTCATAAGCCCTCCCCCCTTGGTCACGAGCCCCCCCGCCCCCTCCCCCCCCCCCCGGTCACGAGCCTCCCCTGTTTTTTAATCCTTATTTACCTATATTATTTAATCCTTATTTACCTATATTATTTAATACTTATTGACACTTTTGTAGTTCATAACTGATTAGACATAAAATATATGTATATAAGGGGAGCGTGCCGTCCCTCGAACCCCCCTGCCAGGTCATTAAACAATCATGAAGTGTGCAGTACAACAAACTAGCGGATACAACAAACTACATTAGCAACTCTCAGTTATTTCTATCTACGTAGTTCTTCATTTGTTTAACTAGGTAAATAAGGATTAAAAAAACAGGGAGGGAGTTCGTGACCGGAGGAGCTTATGACCTAGGGGGCTCATGACCGGGGGGCTCGTGACCGGGGGGGCTCGTGACCGGAGGGGCTCGTGACCGGAGGGGCTCGTGACCGGGGAAGATCTTGACCGGGGAGGATCTTGACCTGGGGGAGGGGGGAATCTTGACCGGGGGGAGGGGGGAATCTTGACCGGGGGGAGGGGGATCTTGACCGGGGGAGGGGGGATCTTGAACGGGGGGAGGGGGGGGGATCTTGACCGGGGGGGGCGGATCTTGACCGGAGGGCTCGTGACCTGGGTGCTCTTGACTAAGGGGGGGGGGGGGGGGGGGGGGCTCTTGACCGTACCCCGCGTATATCATAGTTACACTCTTCATGTATAGGTATTACCGTCGAGCAAAAGCGGACATCAAATAAATTAATAAATAAATGAATAAATAAACACACGAGGGTAATTAGTAATAAAGATTATTATTTTTTTTTTCCTTGCGTGTGCAAAATTGTGGAACTGTACTATAATTCGTAACTTCCAAATTTCCTCGTAACCCAATGACATTCCTAAACGGTCATAGAAAACTAGGGTCAGGTAGGTAAATTGCGGCCCTTTAACTAACTGCGGTCTCTTATCTCAGAAACATTAAAAACCATCATGGCTTCTAAGCACTCGTGAAATAAATTTAATCTAGCACGCATTGAGCTTATTATGATATTCATCAATTCAGTATAAATTAATTTCAGAAGGATTTTGAGACTTTCTTTAATAGGGCCGCAATTAGAAATTAAAGAACCTATGTTTAAATGAGTTAACATATAATAATCTACGAAAATTAGTTTGGATAACAGTTTACAAACTGCCAGCCAGTAATCAAAATTTATTATTATGACACGTACTGATAACCAGCTCTTCAAATAACTGGGTAGAAATTTCTAAGGAGTGAAGTAACTTGACTTGACTTGACTTAACTCAATCCCCAATAATTTATACAATTTAGTCCGACATTTATTAATGGAATTAATTAATAATCGATCGGTAGCGATAATACTAATTAGTGCATATAAAGCTAAGAGTTAGCACTTGATGACTAAACTAAAATGGTATTGAGGAGCGTTCACCTTCATTCATGTAACACAATGGAAACAAGATTTGAACTGTAAAGTGTCAACCGATTAATTGGCTATGAAGATAGCATAAGTTGCCACTTACTCATTTGATTAGATCTGATTTTTTCTAAATTAATTGTTTATTTTAAATCGTTACCTTACTTCTAATAATGAAATAGATTTTTTTATCACAATTAAAAATAAAACAGTACCAACCTCGAATTGTAAAATTAATTTATTCGTTTAACACTGCATTGCTGTTGGAGAGTTTCGTTTGTTCGTATGTATTATTATCTTATTTCTTAATCCAGCGTCGTAGTAGACTGTAGACTCTACAGTCTACTACGACGCTGGATTAAGAATTAAGATGATTCTTAATTCTACAGTGTAGAGAAACCAGTCAGTTCATACCAACTTTCTTATCCTTTACATGGTTAAAACTTGGTTTGATATCTAAATCGACAGATAATGAATAGCTACATCATTTCGTTATCTAAATCATCCAATACACGATCAATTTTTTCATCAATAAATTAATTCGAAATTTATGGATGGATCAAAACTCCTTTTATAATTATTGCTGTGTCTTCAATAAAACTGAGCTTGTGTTGATAAAGCGTCAATATATTGATCAAAATTTAGATGGTTTAGTAAGTTAGTTTACACACAAGATACATTGGATTAACTGTCTTTGTGGGTTACTTTGACACACTACGTTATAGCCTATAAACAACGGTCTATCGATTCGATATCTTCTTATGTCGAATTCAAAGCTGGGACAGCAAATATCTAAATTTATTGATTAATTTTAATTGAATCGATACATGAAAAAACCCTGAAATCGACATCGTAATCTCCTTCTATTTTAGATGTCGAATCAATATATAATTTAATACATCGAAAAATAGTAACGAGATCGATAGATAGATATTTTTATATGAAAACGATGCATAATTATAGATACAAAAACTATGTGTATTCGATGCGTGTAAGAAGTTATGGAAAAGCTGTTATGAGTCTCATATTTTCTGCCGTCTGTTTTAGTCTTATAAAAATACAGTGAAAGTCCTGAGTTATTAAATTTTTGTTTCTTCATAACTCTGAGCCACTTCATAGCTCAGGGACCACATGATTCTTTTCTATGATTAAAATCTTGGAGAAAATTACGGTCTTGAGTGAGAACTAAGACGAAATTCATGACGTATATCGTTTTCTATAATTGTAACAAATTTGAAAATACTTCATAACTCCGTGGTGCATTTCATAACTCAGGTCCTTCATTTTTCGAGTGAACTAATTACTCACCTATATATACTGAGTGAGAGTTAATCTATGGTCAAATTTTAATTAATTCATTGAAATTTCATCACAGACCTTTCATCTTTATTTAGCTAAGTCATGGCCTCAGAACATTTTCTATAATTTGAACTCCTAGAGAATGAAATTTTTAAGGAGTTACAATTTTATAAAAAATTGACCATCTTATTATGTAAAATTTGTATTAAGAATAAGTTGTGATTTCGGTTATAAAAGCGGTGTTTGTCTATACATAGTAATATTCACTTAAAAATATCTCAAAGTATCTCCAAGTGGTTTAATATAATTTTTTTTTGTTAAATGCATCCACGGTGGCACAGTGCCAAGGTACATGTACCTGACCGCAGGGTATCTGCATGGGTGCAGGTTCGATACCCGGACAAGTCGCTTTATATCTTTACATTTAATTTGTATGTAACATTATTTAAAATGATATGTACTCAACCTAAGTAAATTATATGCAATGAAGTAAAAGATACAATTTTAATTTTTGAATTTATTTGCTTATTGGATATCGAGTGGATATCGTTTCAAAGCATATTAGCTTTATAATCGGGCGTCGGTTCGATACAGATTCCCTATGGTAGTAGCAAAGATTTGCTTCTTTTTATTAACGTCTATTCGCCACATAATTTGTGACTTTTCATCTCGAAATACACGTATTGTCCATGCCGTCTAGTGGAGCAGGGCATCTTCGAATCGAAGCCAAAACGATGTCAGATAGCGGATTCTAGCTCTGTTTTCGAATTCATTTCGAGAAAACCTTGTATCCAGATGATGTCATTTCGATACCGCATTCATTTAACTCACACCTAAACTTAAAGAAAGAAGCGCTAACTCTCATAGTAAGTTAATTTATACACTAGATACATTGGATCAACCATCTTTGGTGGTTACTGTAACACACTATGTCATAGTTGATTTAACTGACACCTAAACTTGAAAAAAAGTTGCGCCAACTCGCATAGTAAGTTAATTTATACACCAGGTACATTGGATCAACCATCTTTGGTGGTTACTGTAACACACTATGTCATAGTTGATTTAACTCACACCTTACCTTGAAAAAAAGTAGTGCCAACTCGCATAGTAAGTTAATTTATACACCAGGTACATTGGATCAACCATCTTTGGTGGTTACTGTTACACACTGTGTCATAGTTGATTTAACTCACACCTTAACTTGAAAAAAAGTAGTGCCAACTCGCATAGTAAGTTAATTTATACACTAGATACATTGGATCAACTATCTTTGGTGGTTACTGTAACATACTGTGTCATAGTTGATTTAACTCACACCTAAACTTGAAAAAAAGTAGCGTTAACTCTCATAGTAAGTTAATTTATACACTAGATACATTGGATCAACCATCTTTGGTGGTTACTGTAACACACTATGTCATAGTTGATTTAACTCACACCTCAACTCGAAAAAAAGTAGCGCCAACTCGCATAGTAAGTTATTTTATACACTAGATACATTGGATCAACCATTTTTGGTGGTTACTGTTACACACTATGTCATAGTTGATTTAACTCACACCTAAACTTGAAAAAAAGTAGCGTTAACTCTCATAGTAAGTTAATTTATACACTAGATACATTGGATCAACCATCTTTGGTGGTTACTGTAACACACTATGTCATAGTTGATTTAACTCACACCTAAACTTGAAAAAAAGTAGCGTCAACTCTCATAGTAAGTTAATTCATACACCAGATACATTGGATTAACAATCTTTGTGAGTTACTTCAACACACTATGTCCTAGTTGTTTTAACATATGTTCAAACTCCCAAAATGTAACTCCAACTCTCATAGTAAGTTGATTCAATCCATAAAATGATTTGAATTAACTATGTTTGGTGACACACACGTCATAGTTGTTTTGACACACGTGAAAACACGAATTTAGTCAAACCAACTCACGTAATAAATTGATTCAAAGCATAAATTGTTGACCCATTAAATATGAGTGAACTTTTTTCTCTGTGCATGCTTTTAGGTATTTAAGCAATACAAGGCGGGATTATTAATATCATTCTGCATTATGTAACAATATTCCAATTTGTAATAATAAAATCAAAATTCATTGATATATAAGAAGTGTGAAAATTATTATCAGTAAATCTTATTAAACTTCGTGCTATCAAATTCCATTATCCAGATTAACTTGGTGTAGCTTCAACTTATTATAAACAAATTGCCCAGAAATAGATTTCATTTCCCATGCAGTTGTCGCCTCCCATTCACTCAGCAATGATTATGATAAAATATAATAGCTACACAAGATTCAATATGGTAGCCGGCATTATCATAGACGCATGCAGTAACTTCTTCAATATTTTACATTTTATAATACATTAGACACAGTCAACCTATTTGTGTACGAAATAGCTTATAAGTTTATAGATTCTTGCAGAATTTGTAAATCCACAAATTGAAAGGGAAATATAGTAAGCCTTAGAACGCATACCTAACTTTTTGATAATCTTAAAAAAAATCAGTATTCTTTTAAAAAACAGCTATACCTTGATAAAAATGATCAATTCTATTGAACAATTAAGAATAAAGATGTTTTGAATATTCAAATAATTTCTAGCAAGTATCACTATCAATTTCGAAGAAGGAAAAGCAACTCATCGCCTACAAAAAAAAAAACATAATATTCTCATCCATAGCTATGGTGTATGTGTTCATAAGGTACACACCAATTCGAGTCTCTCAGCGATGAAAGCTATTCAAGATATTCAATCTCCAGATGTGAATGACTCTCCTTACCCGCCACATTCCATTTCCCCTTAATCCTTCTTCCATTCATCCAATTTATCATCAAAATCTTGGCAATATTACGAGTAACGAGGAAGGCCCTGTTCCTTATATTGAAAAGAAGAAAATTACACAATAAAGATAAAATCAAGATTTATTTTGTGATCATTTTAAAACTTTGATAATTTGAAAACTCATTTGAGGGACATAATATTCACAGCAGGTAATGTGTTACATTTCCCAAGAATAGTGAAAATGCTACACAGGGTTTATCAGCGTTAATGAACTTGTAAAATAAAAAAAGGTAACACTCAATTAAAACGCAAAGAAACAATAATATCAAAAAGGAAAAAAAATTGATAGACATTTCTCTAAGAAAATTTTATGCAGATTATCTAACACTTTTTCAACATTCATATACTTTTTTTACCATGTAATTTTTCTCTGACATATTTTGTACTGCTCGATCGATATTATTTTTTTATATTGACAGGCTGCAATTCCATGACCTCTGACCAGTAGTAGAGACTGGACACTTGTAAGCCCCAGTTGTCCATTTATCATAATACAAAAAATATTTTTAAGCTATACTGAATTCTGTGTCTTCTTTTCGAAGGTTTTGTAGTATTCAAACATTTATGACTTAATCAAGCAAAATTATGATATTTTATACATTCAGCTGTAGAAAATTCATTCTCCTTCCCGATTAATTAGAGGCTATGCCTGTATTAGAAGGTCTGTAAGTAAGGATATAACTTATTTCTTTAAAGTTAGAAATATGAAACGTTACAAAATTCCCGATAAGAGTTTATTAGCTGCTAAATTATAAACTAGTTCATTAATTAGTTTCCCTCATTAATTCCCTTCTCAGCGATTTATCTTCGTAATAGGCAGCTGTGCGATAATGCTAATCCCTCTTCAGACGTGACATTTCTGTAATGGATGCTACAAATCGAATAATGAGATATTGTCTCTTTCCTGATAGAATAGTCTGGTTGATTAGGTAACAATTCGGTGAAGAGGATGGTGACTGATGTCAAAATAATATCATGCTTAATTTATTTGTTTATTAATTGAACCTATTGATAACATTCTTTCCCATAGTTTTAATCAGCTAATGTTGTATCTCAAATATAGATCTTGGCACTTTCTCTCACAATTTCATTAAATTCACGGTAGATTTAATAGTAGCTCCTTTTTTCTCTATGGCAAATGTAATAACATGCATTTCATTCGCTTTGTATATGAATAGTGCATATATTTCCTACATACGAATGTTTACATTCAAATTCAATTACATTTGAATTATATTATATAAAGTTTCGGACGTACGTCCGCAATAAGAGAGCCCCCGTCTCTTCAGAACGGGGAATGATTCATTTTTAACTCGACGCTGCGCCTATCGTGCTTTGTGAACTGTCAGAATACCGCTCTGCTATGCTAGGCGTAGCCACTACCTCAAACTTGCATAAAATTCCAATTTGGATTGCAAAGAATTATTTGATAGAATTATTTCATATTTTGCCATAGAACATCATTTTGGATTTGTGTTGAAGAATTATTTTCACTTTTTCTTTAATATAATTTATGTTCCTTTCATCATTCGTTTTCTCTTAATTTGATCAGACGCCTTATTATTTCTTGTTCGTCATTGGTTTATTTAAACCATAAATGTATATTGATAGGTAGAATAATAGCTATAAGCCATAAAGGTTTATTGGTAGAATAATAATTATTCAGTTCTATATTTTAATATTTTATTCGAAAATTCCTTACTACACTCTACCCATTCACTGAGGCTTTCGTAGAATGAGATATACCTATTTTTTTTAAATTTGGGATGAAATTATAATTTATTTGAAATATTAAATTAAGAGTCTCTAAAGCAGTGGTTCTTAAAGTATTTTTTTCATGCACCCCCTGAGCATTGTATTGCATTGAAATAGACTGAAAAGCTACAATTTGAGTATATTTGGTTACTATGATTTGAGAATTAAATATACAAATTGAAAAAGTAAGGAAAATGATTGTTTTATTTACATAATGTAAAATTATTTTTTTAGGTAAGGAAAATTAAAATCCATGAGAAATTATAGAAAACCATATAATTTGTGATAATAATGCAGTATATTGCATTGTAGTTATATAAATATTTAGAAAATGAACAGTTGCAAACTAATAAAATAAAACTAATCAATTACGGGGTAGCGACACTTACATATAATCCCGAGACAGAAAGGAAAATTAGATATAGAAAGGTACAAGCTTTTGTTAACACTTTATTTATACAATGGAAGCACCCTTTTTCTTTCTATTCAGTGTTAGAATATAGGACAGAAGGAATAAAGTTAAAGGCGCACAAAACGAGAAATCCCACACTCAAAGATATAAAATGTTATTGAAAGCCACAATGATAATTAGGTGTTCATATAAGAAAATTCGTATACTTTTATAACTACTTCATATCGCAATATTTTGAAGAAAATATATTCTGCATGATATTAATAGCAAGAACAGAACTTATAAACAACAGCCATCTCAGGCACCCCCTATAAACAATGGGTGTAGGTCATAAGCCCCCCCCCCCCCCCCCGGGTCAAGAGCCCCCGAACCCCCTGTCAGGTCATTAAACAATCATGATGTGTGCAGTACAACAATCTAGCGGATACAACAAACTACATTAGCAACTCTCAGTTATTTCAATCTAAGTAGTTCTTCATTTGTTTAACTAGGTAAATAAGGATTAAAAAAACATGGAGGGGGGGCTCGTGACCGGGGGCTTATGACCTAGGGGGGCTCATGACCGGGGGGGCTCGTGACCGGGGGGGCTCTTGACTGTACCCCATAAACAATACAGGTCCCAAAGGGGTGCTGCGCACCCCCGTTTAAGAACAACTGCTCTAAAGATTAAAATAAAAATTTATTGCTGATGACCATTGACATAATGATCACCTGTTCAACTAGTGTTGTACATTTTTGTTCAGTTTACACCAATAAATATACTTACTAGATGGATAAACTGAAAAAAAATGACCGGGAATCAAAGGACTAGGAAGCAATTGACCGAAGATTAAATGGTACGGGGATCAAATCACTTTGAATTCAATGATCTGGGATCAAGTTGCAGGGATCAATTGACCGACAATCCAATCTCTATCTGCATGCAGAATAATATTAATATCTCCATACTTTCTGTAACGCAAAATATCAAGTATGATATCTGTTCGCAATTCGTTGATAATAATAGAAAATATGTTGCAACGAATTAGAATACAGAGACAAATCAATTATTTACGTCAGTCATTGTCTGATATCTTGAACATCCTTGAATTTCAAGGTATTAATTGATGAAAATAAAACTATTTCTAATTTCTTTAAGAAAGCACTTTAAGAAAGAGACCATCCACTTTAGTGGCTTCAACAAGCGCTAATAAAAGAAAACATTCGTTCAATTTAGCGCATTAATTCAGATTCGGTGCATTATACGAATTTGAAATGAAGCTAAATTTAGTTAAATATGCTGCCGTAATTTTAATCTCAATATTACCATCATACATCTACGATTCTACGTAATAGTCTACTCTTCAGTAAAAAAAATAACAAGTTGTAGATGTTATTAACTACGCATAAATAAAAAAAATATACATATAAAACAATATATACGTATATAACATATCTCGATATAAATTGTATTTCTTGCGCGTGATTGATATATAAATAATTGAAATGAATAAATAAAATCATATAAATCATTGATAGCATTGCATTTTAGCTTCAATATGAATAAAATAGGAAGGATGTATTTTTATCATTATTAAAAAATTTTTGTTTTAAAATATATATTTACAAGATATCAACGTTTCGACTATTTACAGCCATCTTCAGGATCTGAAAAATATTTTACTTTTATTGCTTCTATACATAAAAAAAGAAAATTACAATCAACTAAACACTTTCTCTAAAAAATGTAACTAAACTGTATGGAGATAAAATTAATTTGTACATATATGATGAAATTAAAACAAGAAATAAAAGAATGAAGAGCAGGTATTTAAAAACAGAGTATGTTCCTAGTGAAATGAATAAAAGTTTAAAATATAAGTCCTATAGCCTAGAGAGGAGCATAAGAAAGAATGAACATAAAAATATAATGTATTTTCTATGCATTAAAAAGAGGTGATTACTTATTAAAAAACAACAGGATAAAAAAATGGAGTAGAAAGAAAAGGGGATAATAACTGTTCTATCTATTGATTATTGAAAGTGGAAAGGCAGTTTGCATGGAATTTAAATTGGGTTTTAATTTATGAATATATAAGGATTCTTAAATGCATAATTCTATTGATTGATTGCATTGGTTTATAATGGTAAACTGGTCCAGTGAGATAGGAGAGCCACATGTTTCTGCGTGGTCTCTTATTTGTGATGCTGATGGGTTGCTGAATCTATTGCCTGTGCGATGACTGTGTTCAGAATGCTCGGAGCTCCGCACAATTAGTGAACGCGTGGTGGATCCCACGTATTCAGATGAACAGCGTTCACAACAGAATTTGTAGTTGACGGAGCTACGAACAGCTTTTGGCAGAACATCTTTATATGGAGAAAAAAAAGAAATTGTTTTAAAATTATTTATTAAAATTGTATTAGTTGCTGTTTCTGAAATATTGATTTAGAGTGGCAGATAATTCTTTTTTGAGTTTTTCTGATTGATGACCGGTATATGGCAGTGTACACTGAGAGAAATAATTTTAGGACATCAAACAACACACTGTAGTTTAACTCATTGTGGGTTAGTTATACGCTAAAGTAGTTAATTCCAGTAATGTGCTAGGTGTAGATGAACTACAGCATGTGGTTCAATTCTCTAGTCAGTATAAACGCACAAAATGTAGGTAAAATTTTATATTTCTGTGGTTAGAAATACGCATCATCTATGTCAGTTCACCTTACCTACAATACAAATCAAAATTAAACTTGCATGTGGGTAAATTATTTTCCTTTGTCAGTATATATAACCGTCGTCTATGTAGTTAGAGTATTACTATGAAATTATTAATCACATGTATGTAAATTTAATGTAAATCAGGCGGGAAACTGGAGTGGCGCGTCAGTTTCAGTGAAATATCATAGAAGGTAGGTGTGTAATTTGGTAGTAACCTTAATTTAATTTCAGCTATGTCCAGTGCTTAAATTTATAGTAATAGCTATATATATCAGAACATAAAATAGGCTAGAATAGTTTTCTGTGATCAATTCATTCTGAAAAATAGAAAATCAACCTACCTATTTATAATAGGAAAAGGTCCAAGGCAGAATCTCCAATACCTTGCAGCATAGCCTTTAGGCAGCTGACTATAATCTTTAGTTTGCTCAAGCCTCTACTTCTAGGGTGCTTGTATGTAATATAATCCTAATTACAATATAATATATTGGTGTAAACTTTTTGAAGTCTCTGTCAGACTGTCTGCCACAGTGTCGGGTGTCACTCTTAATTTCTGACTGTATGCCCTGGCCAGATTGCAGAAACTGGTAAAGTGCTTTCCAAAAAATCCTCTATGTTTTCCTTCTCTTCTAAGAAAAATACATGTATATAAGGGAAGAAATCAATAGCTGTTTGCACAGATGTTAAAATACAGACTGATGTTCAAGTAAAATTATGTGGTCCATGAACTCTCCAATTTTCTCACCAGTTCTCCCAGATTGTATTTGATAGTAAACTTGGTTGTTTTTTCTTTTCTCATAAATTAATATTCTTTATATATCACTATTTTGCCTTTAATATTGTGAGGGAAAATTGATAAATCAATAATGTTAGTCAGTTACCTAGTGCATGGAAGAGTAGCCAATTGAATTAATTTGTTTGCTGGCTTTTTCAAGAATTTTTTTTTAAAAGTTAGAGTACCTAGTTCTGTGCACCACTTACAGACTAATAATTATCTTCTAAATTTCATAATTATCTCTGATGACTTAATTGTTCTGTTGGCAGTCTGCAGAATATGGAATATTTTTGATCCTTGTCTGTGAAAATTATCTTTAGGTTTCTTTTACTTTTATTTCAATGAGAAGTTGAGAACAATAATCAAAATAGATTTTTTTGAGATCAGTTTCTATGGACTTTGATATATGATGATCAGTTAATGGGATTTTTAAAATCCAGTGCATTTATTACATTCAACTGTAACCTGTAT
>CANNZV010005134.1:0-30821 GCA_947561585.1 Caprella mutica | reverse complement strand
CTTCGTTTTTTAAAATTTGCATCAATTCAATCTTAATATTTGAAATCTGCAAAACTTCGGAGTTAGGTAATCAATTCATCAGTAAAGTCCTAATTTTCAAAAGTGGGCCTCAACACTCCATTCCCAATTTAAATATTTCCATCTGTGGAGCAAATACTGCCTATTTGCCTAAGTAACCTGTTATGCAGTGGTGTGAGCACTATTGGCTGGTAGCTATTACCAGCCATATTTTATTGTATTTTGAACTTTTTGCAAGACACTGACAAACAGCACCATAGATTATTTTCTAGTAGCCAATACTTCAACAACATACTACTTAGGTATGTTCTACTTAACAAAGAATATCATTATTAAACTAATCACTGTAATCTAGATTTTACAATTAAAATAATAATTTACCTAATACATACAAATAACAGATTCAGACATACTTCAAAAAGTCAATAATCAATAGTTTGGAGTGTTAATTCTCCCAATTAGGTTGGTTTTATTTTTTGTACTTAAGTATTTTTATTTTAGGGTGTAGCTACTCTAAGCTTAATATTTTAATAAAATTAAATTAATGGAAACTTCATAATAAAGAGTATTTAGTTTGTAAAATTAATTTGTTGGCCTAAATAATTTTTGATAGTGGTTTTCAGACTATTATTTATAGCAATATTTGCTTAGAAGAATTAGTTCAAATTTTAGCACAAATAAATATTTGAAATTAAATGTTGAATTATCAATATAACAACAAACTTGTGGACATAACCCAGTATGTAATTGGTTCACAAGAACCCACTTGCATTTTCAAAAAGCTAAAAAAATCCAATAGCTTATTTCCAATTTAATTAATAGTAAACATTAATTAATGATAAACATAAGCATTAATAGTAAGCATGAGAATTAATAGCTAGAAATCCACCGACGTTGCTGGAATATTATTTCCAAAGGGGAAAAACTATATTTAACTTTGAAAGAAACAAAGAAGTGACTAGGTAAGTAGCTAGGTTAAAACTTAAAGTAAATAATAACTAGTATCCTTTGGCTACACTGCAAGAACTGGTAAAGTGTTCAAGAAATCCTCTAGTTTGCTTTCTGTTCTCAGTAAATTGTAAAACACATGTAAATATAAGAAAATTAAACATTGTAAGTACAGAAAATGTTAAAAAAATTCCCATGCTATCATACTCTTGGTCTATGTAGTAAGTAATCAATTTTAGCTAATGCCCATCAGTCTTAACTATTCTTCAAAGGCTGGAGAAAAGACCAAGATATTATGGTAACAAGTTGATAGATTCTGCCCACATCTCAGTCTGCAAAATATAAGACATTCTCAACATTTCCTGTGACAACAATCCTTAATATGAATTAATAATCATATCCCCCTATACTAATTATATTTAGCTACATGAATTTTTACTATTTTACATTATTAAGCCGAGAACAAATAGCAAAATAAGAGGTAAAGATTTCTTGGAGAACAGTTTACCAGTTCGTGCAGTCTGGGAATCTGCCAAGACAGGCCATTAGAGAACTATAAAGTGTTCAAAAATAAATCCTCTATTTAGGCTTCTGTTCTCAGTAAACTACATGTAAATATAGTAGAAAATTAGAGATTGTTCACACAGAATTTCAGAAAATCTTAAAAATGTCCCATTTTCTGCTAACTGACTGGGAATCTGCTGATAAGCTGAGCTTAATAGCATGAGCTCAACTTCACATCAAATTAAAATATCTGAAAGTCAGGAGACCCTGAAGTCACTGAAAGAAGCTACATTATGCAGAATGGGCTAGGATATCTGAAATTTTTGAGTTATAAATAACAGCCTTAACTCTGCTTAGATATTGATATTAGCGGTATTAGGTACATAAATTAAATTTATAATACCAAGTTGTTTTTACAAAATTACAGATAGTGCCTAGAAACCTACCTATATAATTTAGCTACACTATGAATATTTAATAATGAAACAAGAAACAGATAATTGGATACTACTCATCCTGAGTCATCCAGTCTGCAAAGCGCATTCATATCCCCGAAGACCTTTGGAGACAAATTTTGAGGGAAAATAATTAATTTTCCTAATCAATTCCAATGTTTACATGTATTTGTGTTTTTATTGGAGACATTTTGCAAAAGTCTGGTCATTTTGGAGACAGATTTGAAAATCTTTCGAGACAGATTTACCACACTTTACAGACTGGTTACTCATACACTCATACTAGGTCCTACCTACTCCACTAACTGCCGCTCCAGGTAAAATAGTAATTCTCATAAACTCTCTACCTACTTGTCCCTTCAAGATTTAAGACTCCAAACTGAGGCAAACTTGCCATTTTAATGGCGAGTTTGTGCCAGACTTAGATATTTTGAGCCCTTCAATTGCAAATGGAGAGAATATCTAATTTTCTCTTATGCTACACTACATTTAAAATGTTATTTTGGGGAGATTTAATGATAATTTGGTCATTTTGGAGAGAAATTTGGTGATTTTTGAAGAGAAATGGAGAGACAAATGGAGAGTTTATTAAACAAAGAGATATACTATTTTACTTTGGTCTTTGGCTAGCCTGACTGCCTGAGCTAGGCTCAAATTGTCATAAATTCTATCCTAAAAAACATTGTATGATTGTACTAATTGTAGGACAACGGTACTATGCAGAGGCAAGAATAACTAGGAGAAATGTCTCTACTGCCTGAACCAGACTGCATTTTATGGTAAATTCCACCGACATGTCGGTGGAATTTTGCCCTCTTTGAAAATAAAATTCTAGCTAAGTTGGTGGATTTCTAGCTCTTGCTGCTCTTTATTCCTAACTATGTAACCATTAATTTTCACTTTTTAGTAGAAAATCAGCCAAATTTTTGGAAATTGTTGGGTGTATTTTTTCAACTTTTAGAAAAAGTCAGTGGAATTTTGTGCACCAAATACAGATTGATCTCTACATTTGCAATGAAGGCCTGAAGTTCTTAATTTGCTCAAAATAATTGTCATTAACCCACAAATAAAATAGCAAGAATGGACATCCAAATCATCCATATTTCAGAGGCTGGTAAATTGTAAGCCAATTTGGCTCATTTTTCTTTTTTTGAAGATTTCAAGCCAAAAATTAACATTGGAAGTTGGAACATAGGAATTAATTCATAATTTTAAGCCAATTAGGAATAGGTATCTGATTTTTATCTTTTGAAATATTATCATGGATAGACATAAGTTTTAATAGGTACTAGACTACTAGTCAGTGAGCCACAAGGTAGTTAGTACCTGAGACTGGGGTTTATATAAAAGTTTATTAACTGGATCGGCTAGTCTGTACCTATTTGGTCCACAAAATTCCACTGACTTTATGAAAAAGCTGAAAAAATCCACCATAAATTTTAAAATTTCCAGTAATTTGGCTGATCCACCAACATTTTAGTGATTTTACCCATTTTTCCACCGAAAATTAATGATAATACCTATAGGAATAAAATATAAATAGCTAAAAATCCACCAACTTTGCTAGAAAACTTCCACCGACATGTCAGAGGAATTTACCATGAAATACAGACTCCATGTATAAGAGCATGTCAGTTAAAGCCAATTAATTAGCTTATATTTGAAAATTGAAATGGTCAAATCTCAGATATGTCTAATTGGCTTTAAATTTTGAATTAATTCCTTTGTTTCCATGTTAATTTTGGCTTGAAATCTTCAAAAAATGAGCCAAATTGGCTTGGTTCATATTTTTTATTAAATTTTCGCTCAAAAATTGGCTTACAATTTTCCAGCCTCTGAAACATGGTAACAGACTGGTAACTGGGTCCTACTGAACTAGTATCTCTCAACTTAACTAGAGTCTAGTCTGTCTAGAGAGCTCAGAGAGGCAGGTAACCTACATAGTACATACTAACCATGTTTTAGAGTAGGTAGGTATGTCAGTTAAAGCCAACTATATAATTGTCTTAGATTTCAAAAGGTCAATACCTACTCAGATAAGTAGGTATACCTAGGTACCTAATTGGCATACAATTTCAAATTATTTCATATGTTCCTATGTTAATTTTGGCTTGAAATCTACAAAATAAGCTAAATTGGCTTAGCTCGGAATTTTTGTGAAATTTTTTGGCTCTAAAATTGGCTTAGGTACCTACAATTTTCCAGCCTCTGAAACATGACATACCTAGGTAATAGCTACCTATATAGGTACCTTCCTACTATTTTGTAATTTTAGCTTATATTTATAAGCCATAGCTAAGTGGTACTTCAGGATATAAAACAAATTAAACTACCAATCTTGCTACCTAATTAGCCTTTAGGTAGTAGATTGGCTTAGCCCAGGTACATTTTCAAACTCAAAATATCAAGAGACGAGTGACGACTTACCTGATGAAGAGTTTTTGTTATACAAACATATTTCGAGCGGATTCTCAATGTTAATAATGAGTTTTTGGACCTAGATTTACAATTTAAACCAGGTATAGGTATTTCTAATTTCAAATCTCTACAGTGTAACAGATCTAAAGCACAATAGAATGGTCTTGAAATTCGTGCCGAATTAGGCGGTAATAAAGGGTTGAGAAACAAAAGCTAAGCGTAATGATTGGTATACAGTTTCAAACCCTTTATAAAAACTGTTTGTAGATTCCAGTATCTTCAAACAGATTTAATTGTTTGAGAAATAGTTCGGCTAAGTGTTTTATACTATATTCAGATTCACAGCATAAGCTGTATCTACTCCAAATATATTTCAAGGAACTGAATGAGTTTATTAATAAATACATAGGTAGTTTTAAAATTAATAAAAATATTATTTTTTATACCTAATGGTTTATTGATATTCCTGATTCAATTTACGTACTTTTCATCGAATGAATCATTCTTTCCGGACTAAACCTAGGTATACTTTTTTATTACATGAATAGTTATTACAATTCATTATCCATAATTATTGTATATATACACTCCCATAAATAACATTGCAATAATTAGCTATATATATACTTCGTTTTCTATGCCTGCGCTTCGTTTTCTATGCAATGAGATGCGGTTAAGAGACTCTTGTTTGCCGCTAACTTCAACCGTTTTATGTGAGTGTTAAGCGCTTAGCACATCAAGATTGTAACCGTTTTCACTGGTGCTAAGCGCTTAAGAGACTTTACCTTGAGCAACCCGATTTCTGCGGTTAAGAGACTTTGGCTTGTGGCCCTTCAGTTGTAACTCTCCTGTTCAGTTTTCACAATAATTTTTATCCGGTAACTGTTTCCGTTTTTTATCCTTAATCCGATTAGTGTTGGAAAGAATCCTTTTGTTAACATAGAGGATTTGAAGGAAATTTAGAGGTTCGTATATTGTGAGTCAATTTCTACTGATCCTAACTGACTGAATTCCACTTTCGTAATTGGGCGGGAAACGGTAAAACCGTGAGGATGAACGGCATATATTAATCTTATCTTAAGACAGTGTCATGATATGATTGTATTGAATTTAATGTTTGTACAACAAAAAGCAGTCATTTCATGTTGACAAAGTAATGATTTTTTCGGTAGATGCTTTAGGAGAGAATGTGAATATTTAACACTCCACTGTCTAAATATCGGTAACTCTACTGGATTTGAGACAGATTTACCAGATGAAACGAAACGCAAAGAATATATAGTTTATTGAATTGAATTCACGAAATATAAATGTAAAAGATATGCCTTATACAATTATTTCAAAAGCTTTTGAATAAACATTCACCTCAAAATAATACCGGTTGGAATTTAACTGTTTGTGGAAGAAAGGTTAAGTTTTTTTGTACGGAAGTAACAAATTCATCTTTTAATAAAACAAATAAATGCAAGTTCACATTGCATGAAAATTTCCTTTTGAAGTTTTCACTCAAACAAATATTGTCTTATTTTTTCAGCAAACTGTACACAAGTTTAGCACACCACTTTAAGTGTCACTTAGACATTCTGTTTCTTTTCTCCAATAGGAACTGAACCACCTGGCGGTATATTCGATATCGGGGGTCGAACTGACCGAGGAAATGGCACCATTTTTACCAATTTTTGTTGATTAGTTCAACAGCGAGAAAACTATTCACATATGCATTATTCATTATTCAGATCTGCAAACTACATCTAGACAATATTCTTTCTTGGAATAATAATTTTGCATCACCTCTGTTGCACGAAAGATGCATTGTTATGAATCTCTAATCCATTTCTGCTTACATTCACTGATCTGTAATTCTATCCAATGTTTCCTGAGATCTTATCGCGCATTATAAGAACATATAGTCAATAACATTTGTCAAGGCTCATCTGTTTCCAAATACCGTCAAGAATATATTTTGTAATGTTTTATCAACATATCAATTTCTTTGAAGAAAATAAAAATATAGAAGCTGTTTATGTTTCAATGTTGTTAAGATAATGCACTTCTAAACCACAGTATTTTCTCTCTTTATTTACAAGTAGAGGAAATAATAACCATAATATTGAAAAACTGCTAAATGTCAAATATTGCACTGCAGCAGAAATATTTCATTTTTTTATCAAACCAAATTAATTATACTATTATTCGTCTCCACGTCTACTATTATTCTAAATGGAGATAATAGAAATTACACTCATTACCAAAAATCTAGATAAAAACACCATAAGATTAGAAATAGAAAAAGGGAAAATTAAAGGACCAAGTCATGATTGGGTATTTTTTTTATATCTTTGTAACCCTAGTAACCTATGTAATTGTTTGACTGATTGAGTAAAGCAGTTTTTAAAATAGTTGTACATCACACATTTTTTTTTCAGAATAGAAAACTTCTTATTCTTAAAATTCAATTGAATTTTCAGATGTGTCTCTGAATTTCATCTAAAACAGTGTTTTAACTAATTTTTAATTTTCGAAATAAATTTTAAATATTGTTTATAAGAAAGAATAATGACTTATTTCAGAAAATGATCCCAATAATTATATAATTTTACACTTCTAACTGTTTGTTACATAACTACTCAAAATGTATTCTATTTCTTCATATTCTGTTCCTCATATCTTTAAAATGCATTAAATTAACCCGTTGACCGCGATGTGTACCATATATGTACACAGATAGCTTTTCCAACCAGCGATGTGTTTATATATGGTACACGCATCAAAAATATATAGAGCTTAAATTAGATGTATATCAGTTTATATTACAAATTTTAAGGAATGGTGTACTTTGATAAGGAGGTTAATAACAAACACGAATATACATCGTGAAAAATGTGTTTATTTATAACTATAACCGAAATTTATGTAATACATGTTTAAACTTACTGCAAGTAAAGCAAACATGGTGGATCAGCAATCGCGGCCAACTTGTTAATCAATCCCATGTCTTGTTCTTTCAATTAATCCCACTCTTTTCCTCAAAGTAAAATGGTTTTCTATTTGTCAAGTTCTGTATGGTATACTAAATTTCCCTGAATTCCGTACTATTTATCTTAAATACGTTTAGAATACTTTTTTGCGGTTTTCTCCCAATTAGTGACTAAATTCACGAAATAATCATCCCTAAGTTTAGTTTTCAATTTCCTTGTGTCATTCAAACGCAATTCAATTTCAGTTTGGAATAGCAACTCCTATTATTTTGGTATGATTTTCACCAGCATTTCTTGCTATGACCATAACGGAAATTGGATTTTTAATTTAATTCTGAGAAAAAAGTTTTGTAAATTTAATTATATAATAAATTTTCTATTTTATGAATGTATAGTATATAGTCATACAAATTTATATTATTTACTTTCGAGGTTATTTTAACGTTTTGTGTAGAGGTTAATGTTAATTGTATAATATTAATAACAGAGTATATCTTAATACTTGGAGAGAAAAATATCTGTTTCTATAAGATTGCAGGTAGTAGACTTCACATTAAGTTTCAGGGGATACAATATCAAACTATTTTTTTTCTATTATTAAACTATTCACGTTTTGAAGAGTAATCTGTAATGGAAATAAGGTGTAAAAAATGAATTTTTCCCTTAGTTTTGTCTGAGCAAACAAAATTAAAATTAGGTGTGCATATATAATTATATATACAAATATCAATTCAATGTATAAGAGTTAATTAATAAATGCCTACTGCGCACCATGACAAATGAATATATCAAGAAAAGAAAATATATAGAAGTGCGTGATAAGCATGGTAGAAATAATTACTGTATGATACATACATACATATATATCATTCAATAAATCGTCTATTAAACATTTCACCAAATTAGCATATGTTTCTAATCATCAATTCAAGTATTTTTTTATAACAAAAATTTCTTGTCTCCATTTATATTATTGATTAATAGCGATTATCTCGATAATCTTCATCAAAAAAGAGAGAATCTGTTTCTCCAGATGAGTGTCCTTTGCTGTGTTTAAGAAGTGTCAGCTGCTTGAAAGTAATAATTTAAATGACGGAAAGGATCCTCAATTGTGTGTATAAATCATTATTTGTTCATTAAATATTTGGAAATTGTTATTGATTAATACATTGTAATATCTATTATCATATAACTAACTTAAATGGTTTGTATGAATTCAGAATTATTGAAAAGAAAATATCAATAGTTTTTATTTTTTCCAACAGAAGATGTTTTAATTATTAGAAAGGTCAAACAAAGGTCAAGATCCAATTTTTTTTCTTACAATTTATATTTTTGAATGTCATAACCTGATAGAGAATGCAACTAAATGCTATGCATATGAAATATTGGATACTACTGATGAGTACTGAAATTAGGAGGGGGAAGGTGTTATCTTGATACAACACCTCTATTTTTTGTATACCATGAATCCTATAATGTTACTATAAACTCATATACTTCAATCATAATTATTATACATTAAATAAATACACACAAAAGATGAACAAATTCCGAAGTTAAAAATTTAGGAAGTATTATAGTGATCACAATAATTTTGATATGTTCATGTGATTCCATGTAGCTACTGCTTTTTCTTTCCAAGCTGTCAAATAACAAAGTTATCGAATCATGTGTCTCTGTTTTGTAGTGAATAATGTGAGTCCAATTAGAGCCATTTGTTGTTTTGAATTTTTGAAGAGACACCTTGTTAAACATGAGAACTTTATTTGTTCTTATAACTCAAATAGAATTCTGATCAATGATCAATGATTCACTTTTTAATTATGAGATGTTTTTTCTGTCATATTATATTCATTATGAGATGTTTTTTCTGTCATATTATATTCATTATGAGATGTTTTTTCTGTCATATTATATTCATTATGAGATGTTATGCAGAATTTAAAGAAATTATTCAGATTATTGTTTGTATATTATTGAGTTTATGATTGAAGCTGAACGAATTGAAGCTAAATGAAGTTGAATGAAAATTGAAATCAGATATCTGTGAATATCAATAATAATTCCCCTATTTGCCCGAAACACTTCACCCTTACGTCAATCCATCTTCCACTTCAACTGATATAGAACTAATCGAATTTAGGCTAAACCTTTAGCCCTTTCTTTTTTTCTGTCTTCAGCGAATGAAAATATGGAAGGGAAAACAGTAAGTCATGGAGAATATGAGAATATGATGAAATATAATCATTTTGAAGACACGTCAAATGAGTTAATTAACTACAGAATAGATTAGCTAGAAAATAATTTACACCTTAAGAAACTTGAGGTAGGGATGATAAAATGAACAGCTTTTCGACAGAAATGAAGAAAAACGTTATCTCAAAATTATGAACATTTGCATAATTAGGGTAAGTGTATCAAATTCCGGCCACTTAAGAGACCCCGATCTCTAAAGATTGGATTCATTTAATTTCACAGGCTTCAAATACGAGCCTGATTTACATAGTGATTTACAAATTGTAAACGAATATTAATGAATCAAAATTTTATGATATAGTTATAAAATTAATTATTTATAAATAAATATTGCTCGATTAACCATTTCCCCCTTAATCCGGCCAGTACAGCCCCTAATTCCGGCCTCACAATGGTCCTAAAAACGGCCATGTAAGCTAGAAAATCAATTAAAACAAGCAAAATCAACAATTGCATTACCGTGGTAAGTACATTGGATCAAGAATAGCTACATGAAAGTCGAAGTTTCGCAAAATAAATATATGTAATAATTATTATTTATTTGAAACCATTTGACACAACGGCAAGCTTTTTTCATTTTAGTACTTAATTTGATAAGCACAGGCAATTTTAAATCGTTGTATTTTAAGAAACAATTCAAGCAAAATAAAGATTTCGTAGGTGGCTAACTTATCATACGCATTTGTATTTTATTTTACTTTTCAAGTAGAGAATCAATGTTATTTATTAAAACTAGGTATTTTTGGATTATGAAAAAATGTGATAAATAAAATTCAGTGATGGGATATCATTTAATGTTGATCCTTAATAAACACAAAAACTGATTGAAACTTTCCAAAAAATATTTAAAAAAACAAGTTTTCCGAGATGATTTTACAAATACCTACATTTCTCCCCTTGCCAGATCATAACATATTTGACCTCTCAAAAATATTATCCTTCATATAAAATATATTGATTAAATGCCTTGTTCCTGCAGGTTGATAAACATATATACATAATTTCTATAAACATAATTCGCATGAATATGCTTGTTCTTCTTCTAAATTTAAGTCATAATTAGAAAAAGCCAAATGTTCTTCTGGAACACATTTCACATGCATTTTCAATTGACAAGAGTCACCATTTATCCATTTTTCATGTTTTTTATTCCTTTTGTCTTCATTGAAAGTTACCGTACAATACATGCAAACCCAATCTTCATTCTTTTTCGTTTTTGTTTTTTTCTGTTTCGCAATAATAGCGTCTCTGTACTGCTGACTGCTCAGTACATTCATTACTGGAGCAGCTGGTGGCTTCCTCTTATAACTTATTTTTCCTGGATAGTAATTGTAAGCCAATGCTTGACACTGATCCGTTGACGTACTTTGAATTACTGAAGAGGCTGGGATTTCGTTAGCTGATAGCTGGTGCAAAGAGGTATTTGTCACAGCAGTTTCAAAATTTACAGAAGAATTATTGTTCCCTGGTGATGACACTGATGATTCTTGGTTAACAAATGCAGTAAAGCTCCAGTCAGATAGGAGAAGATCAGGTACTTCTGGCTCCTGAAATGACTCAGGAATTCTACATACATTTGTTGGTGCTAACACATCGGTAATGTCATCAATAAGAACAAAAGTCGAATCATTGTTATTATTTATGTCAGCTATGTCGCTATCAGCACTGGCAGAAGTAGTTATCATTGATTTTACATAATCGTAAAATCTATTAAAAATATATCCATCTAAGTAACCTGTTTCTTGACATATGGTGATATTTTGCTCACCAAATTTTTCATTAACGATATCAAAGAGCGTTTGGTAAATTTCTTGATTTTGATTGTCAACTGGAAATTCTGTTGGTGCAGAAATATCGCCGGGTTCCTCTGATACCTCAAGGCACTTGGTATAATCAACTGCATTGGGATTAAATGGGTACAGACCAGTTGAACGGAAACCATTTACCACCGATTCTTTCGTCACACGTTTCAGAACTTTAGCTATGATAGGTGCAACATGCTTTCTTCTTACTAGAGTGTTCAGGTTTGCTCGTTGGAAAGATATAATTTCATCTTTCCAATAACTCTTGAAGGGTTTGAAAATAGCGACATCGGCAGGCTGGAGGATGTGAGTCGTGTTTGGAGGTAACAAATAGAGAATAATACCATTTGCTTCACAAAACTCAGAGACTTGCATAGTCAAATGGGTCTTGTGGCCATCAACGAATAATATAACCGGTTTTTTTACAGCATTATCCTCCAAATATCTTGAAAACGGGTTCGCCACGAATTCATAAAAGGTCTCTGACCTCATCCATCCAGACTCTGATGACGCCATATAGATTTCACTAGGCACTGCTGTCGCTATATCATTTGGAATGCGTAAATAGGGATATACAATAAGTGGTGCAACAATTTCTCCATCAGCTCGAAAAGTTCCTAAAATTGTTAAGTTTGATTTCTCTGGACCTGGTGACAATTCATAAATATTCTTCCATCCTTTGACTCCTATTACTTTCCCGGTCTTTGGACAAAGTTGAATACATGTCTCATCACTGTTGAAAATTCGAGTGGGATCATCCAAGACATCACGATGATTCATCTCCGTGAGGGTTTTGTCTAGATTGTTAAACCACTCGTTGATCGAAGCTTCGGTTATTCTTGATCTTGCTCTCGAAACTCTTTCAGGTGTCCGTATCGAGAGATTAGGATTCCTTCTCATAAAACCCTGCAATTTTTAAAAATTAATTAAATTAACAATTATTATTACAACTGTACCCATCTAATAGCTAGCTAGCTATATTTCAATAATAACATTATTATTATATATGTAGATACTGACCTCAAACCATTTTCTCCCAGGTCTGTCATTTACGAACGGATTTTCTCTTTGTGTCTCCTTCATAAGGCGCTGCACAGTATTTAGGAGATCTTTTCGATGAGGAGGAAGTCCACGCTTTACGCCAGCCCGAACCCATCTTGAAAAGAAGTTATTTGTTTTTAAATTGTTTAAAAACTCTTCTTTAATATAAATTAATAAAATTTATTCATTTTGAATAAATAAGTTAGGAAAAATTCGAATGGATGGAACAACTTACCCGACACGAACTTTCTCTTCATCTTCAGAAAGAAAAGGATCTCTTCCCCTCCTTTTCCCTTCACGATATCTTCTGTTAATTTTATCATAAAGAGTCCCTCTAGGTATTCTGAACTGCCTCGAAGCCTCTCTTTGAGACATACCGTCACTGATAGCTCTGAGTGCATTATTTAGATTTTCAGCTTTTTGTGACTCAATATATCGATTGATTGGAGCCATGACAGAAAAAATTGGAAGATATACCTAGAAAATTTTGTCGGTTGATAATTATCAGGGCATGTATGTTTGTAGATTGTTATTGAATTCAACGAACCTAATAATTATTTATATTCAAATGTATTCATTAATGCATACTTCTAATAAACTAAACTGAATAAATATACTACTCTATATAGGTAATCTATTTTAATACCTAGGAAGAAAATCATAGCACGTACCTTAATGGGTATTCCACACAATGACGCTGGCTAAATATTACACAATGGTTATCATTTTTCGAATGATTACCAAAATCTTCGCATTGCATGAATATATATATATATTTTAAGGGATGGGACGATACCAAAATTTTCACCGATACCGATACCTCAGATTTTCACCGATACCTATATTTTCACCGATACTGATGCCGATACCGATACACTGATTATTTAAATTAGATCAATAAATTTGAAAATTTGGATGACCTAGGTATCTATATGAAATCATTGTTACATCAATTTAAATTGAAAAAATTAATTGTAATAGAAATTATATCATTATATTTTTATATACCTACTATTGGTATCGGCACTTTTTGCTGTTACCGATGCCGAGTAGCTACCGATACCAGAAAAAATACTGATACCGAGTACCAATACTTGAAAAATCGCCGATACCGATACTTCGTCACATCCTTATATTTTTAATCCCCACCTATTCATAATCCTGCAACTCATAAACTGGCCTTTTCGATTTCCAGCCTCCAAGAAACCAGTCTGTTCATAATCTGGCCCCCCATAAACCGATCTGTTCATAATCCGGCCCCCCATAAACCGGTCTGTTCATAATCCGGCCCTCCATAAATCGGCCTGTTCATAATCCGGCCCCCAATAAACCAGCCTGTCCTAATATCCGGCATCCCACTTAGCGTCCACTAAATAAATTTGTTAGGTGAAGTCATTTTGATATGCCGGATTTTGGTTTTATAAAAGATCGTATTATGATTGATTGGAATAAGTTCATTATATTACTATTTTTCCTACTGGAACTCTATGAAGTGACATACGATATAGTAGTTAATATTCCATAATCCGGCCTATTGGCCGGAAATGAGTTGTGAGTTCCATAACCCAACCATTTATATCTATATGGAATATAATGATTCAATCAACTATTAAATATATGTGAAATATTATTTAACGCATAGGAACATTTCATTTATATGTTTTCAATATTCATTTTTATGTTTTTACTATAGAACAATTAAAATAACGTATTATTCTTCAACACTGTCTCTTACGTTTTGTCATAGGAAATTAAGACGAATTTCTAATTATCCGCAGCATGCTTTTTAAATGATGAATAAATATTTTTCTTTAACAAATTAAGCCAAATGAACATCCAATTAAAAAGGACAGAATCGGATTCCTCTCAAATTCCCCTATAAGATTCTTACAACTTTATTCTGTTTCTTATTTCAATTGTTTGCGTAATTATCAGGCCGGAATACGGCAATGGCAGGGAATTGATACCTTCGCCCTATTCAACTATCCATATACATTTGGTCCGCGCCCTCTAGTTTGGTTATTAATTGCATAATGACGATACTATTATAGAGTTCGTTTAGAAAATTGCATGATAGAGGTTGGCAAGAGTTTATTTAAAACAAACACTAAATTTATTTAATCGATTATAAATTATTCTATGAAATCTTTTATTCAAATCATATAAGAATGTAACCTGGTAACCTACATATTTAGGCTAATTTCCTAATATTATTTAAAGGGTGAAAGATATTTAAATAAAGATAATTGATTTCTGCTATAATATAAGCGGCGTTCGTCCATCTGTCCGTTTTATAAAAAGAGCCTCATAAAGTTGGTGGAAATAAAAAATAAAATCAATTATTTGCTGCAGTATCATTGATACAGGGTAACACTAAGTTTATTAATTGAAAATATAAGAGTTTTAACCCTAACGAGTAAAAAATATAATTATGATAAATTCGATATATTATATGTGTACCAAATTCTAAGTAAAAATATTGAACATGTTGGGTGGAATAAATACATAGGCAACCGAAAGAGCAGCGCTGTGATTGGAGGGTGTGTTTCTTGCGAGTGTAATGTGCTCTCAATGAAAACGTATGGACTGTAATCTGTATTTCCTTCTGTTATTGTTATTTAATTCTAAAATCTTCACTTATGATTATCAATTGTTATAATCTGATGAACATTCGTCTCAAATCGTGCCATCAAACAAAATGTAATTACTTCGTCCGATAGTTCCTTGGAGCGAGCAATCATGAGTTGGAAGAGATAAATATGCTGCAGAGAAGAAAAAACCTCCTCTGCACAAGGCTGGCGACGCACAGGAGTGGACAGTCACATATAATACGTTGCAACATGTCACCACAGTACAATTAATTTACGTGATTTATGCTGATTTACGCCGATACGTAAATATTTTTTTCTTTTAAAAACAAAAATAAATTTGGTGAGTGTGTTGTATTGTATGTTTGATGGTTTTTTGTTGAGGAACCGAGGAAGGAGATGTTAATCAAAGTTTTAAGTAGTTAATTCATACCTATTACATTACTATGGAACAAAAGTAATTCACACACATCATGCAATACTAACAGTTATTGTTGAAAGCTGCTATTGGGTAAAATGGAAATATCTAATGATGCTTTCTGTAATATTGATTAGTGAAATATAGGAGAGGAGGTGGTGCAATTGCTACTGATAGACATTTTGAAATATTCGGATATTGATCTGTGTGCAATAAAAAATTAAAGAAATTTAAATCAAAGTTTAATATTAAAATGTAATCATTAAAACACGTTCATATAACAGACTCGTGAATTGTTGAATTATTTTAATTAATTATGTAGGATATTCTAGAGTCATCTTCAAAAGTAAGTGAGAACTTATGAATGTGAATATATGTTCAGCGAAGATTTCCATTTCCTTAGAAGAGTTCTCGGGCTTTCCAAAGTTTGATCCTTTTATTCGCAAGGAATATTCTAAATCTTTTCAAAAAGTTTCAAGAGTTTTCAGATGAGTGTTGGATGGGAGAGGTTCTGCAAATTGCTTTCAAAGTTTGAATCAAACTATCAAAATTGCATGTATTTAGATGTATCCCTTGAATATTTAATGCATTGAAAGTTGGTCTGAAGTGTATTCATTCTGTCTATTTATAATAATTCAGTGAAATATTTTAAAATAGTTAATTATAACATAGTTAACACTCAGAAATATAGCTCCAAGGCCCAATCAAGACACATTGAATGTACAGGTTTTCAGTCTCAAGTATCTAATGTCGTTGAGTTTAATGATGCTCGAATACAGGGAGTAAATGAAGGGCAATCAAATTCAATGGACTCAGTGCTTCTTGGTATTCAAAAACTGGTTTGGTAATTGTCTCTTATAAAGCAGTGTAATGAATATCTATTTACCACAACTAATTACTATGATAATTACAAGAAACGCCAAATATTGTTAGACCAACAATCTTATGTCATTTCTCCATATAGAAAGACACAAAACAGTATTTTTCCCTGAAATACTAGGACTGCTAACGAAAAAAATGTCATAGTTGATAGTGGAAGTTACTGAAGAAGTACCCTAAAATATCAACAATAAGCAGTTTTATTTATATCGTGAGTAAAAAGTATTATTAGAAGCATTTCATCTAATGCATGGACAAATAAATAAACAGTTAGTTATATTATTTTACTTTTTAATCTATTTTAAATCAAGTGCAATATGAAAAAATTATATTAAAGTAAAATCCGAAGAGCTGATAATAATATCGTACTGTCTAAGAAATTGTTAGAAAGAGTCCTTTATTTATTTTGATAAATAATGAATATATTCTGTAAGTGCTACGTTATGATTATAGAGATTAAATGAATACAATATCCATCTCTTACTATTTACTTATGTTAATATTATGATGTTTGTGGAGTGTCATTCGAGAAGAGAATAAATAAACTCCAATAAAAGAATACATCCTATGAAGTGTAAATAACATTTTGTATCATATATCATCTCATTCAGCTGGAAACTAATATTGATTTATTGATATATTTAAGCAAAGAATTTAAAATGCAGTCAATTTCTTCCACAATATCAAGGTTAGTTATCAATTAGTTGCAACTGCTAAAGACTGTTGTGATCTCTCTTTAAAATTTAATATTCTTCGGGAGAGAAATGTGATGTATGAAGATATTTTAGAATTTTTATTTTAGAACAGCTTTTTACTCCTTATTCTAAACTCTGCTCAATTTGGTCCTAATTATGTTGAAATGGATAATGGATATATTCACCCTGAAACAATTTAATGTACTAATGAAAATATTATATTTTTTAAATCAAATTGTATTGATTACAGGATTCGGTATGCTTCACAAAATATTAAAGCTGAACCCACATTTCCAAAACTTTGTAATTTTATGTCAATGTTTCCGTATTGCCAATCTTGTTAGAGTCAGTAAATGGGCCACTGAAGAATGAAAAAACTGTATTTTTTCGGATATCTCTCGTCATCAGATATCCAACTCACTTCTTAAATATCATTTAAGGGGACCGTCCGTGAAGAGGTCTCGAAAATGTATCTTTTTTTTCATAAATAGGTACCTAACAACCTTATAAATGATTGTACAAAAAATCTGAACTCTAGAGTGTGCCTGTGTGACGCTATGCCCCTGGGGAGAGGGGGGAGGGGGTGGGTATAGCACTCTGTTAGTACAAATAACTCGTTTTCTATGAGTCTAATCAAAAAAATACTATGAACAAAAACTATAGGGAATTCAGTTTTATATATTGGTTTGCGAAGTTTTAGAACCGTAGCTATTTTTTTTCAAAAAACATGGTCGGTCACCCAGAAGTCATTTTGAGGCACTTCAAAATAGCTACAAATTTTGGTATTCAAACATGGAACTCTAATACAGATTTGAAGCTACGGGTTTGTGGTTTCTTTCATTCGATTATCCTGGTTATTTTCTATAAAATGTTTGAAAGCGATTTTTGAATTTTGAATTTTTTTTCGAATATAAATTAAATGTTTTTTTTTCGAAATTTTAGTATTTTTTCGAAAAATCGAATTATTCGAAAAACAAATCTGAAATTGAAAAATCGCTTTCAAACGTTTTGTAGGGAATGGTATGGGGAAGCAAATGAAAATAAAACGTAAAGCTGTAGCTTCAACACTGTTTTATAGGTACAAGTTTGAAAACCAGTTTGAAATTCGTTTGAAATTTGAATAACTTGTTTTCTATGCGTCTAATCGAAAAAATGCCATGAACAAAAACGATATAGAAGTTTCATAACCGTAGCTTCAGTAATAAATTTTTCTACACAATTTACGGACGGTCCCCTTAATATGACAAATACAATTGAATTGCTTTCCAAGAAAAACGCTTCTTGTGGAAAATATAATAGTACTACTTCGTTAATTGAAAGAGTTGTTCTTATCAAACAATTTCAGATATTAAATTGGTACTTGATGGTTTATATATTTATTTTGAACAAACAAAAACCTTGCAGTTAAGCCATTTAAATTCCAATCTTCTACATCCAATACCGCTATATATTGTGTATCTCGAATCTCCAATTTTGGGGCACCACTCAAATTGATTCTTCAAGTTGAGAGTTTCTCTTTTAGTTTGATTGTTTCAATTGGGGATAGCAAGAATAGATATTTGCACTTGGTATTATATGTTGATGACTTATTCATATAGTCTTCAAATTAGTTAGGAAAAAACTAGTGGGCGGTTGAGAATATAAAAAACCCTTCATTCTTCAGATATCCCTTAATATTTGGTTGTAACTGACTTCAAAAATTCTGATCTACAATATAAATTGAGACATTTTCTTTAGTTCCTTACTCGGATGAAAACTTCCTGTAACTACTCCTAAATAACATGATTTCAAGCAACTGTCGAAAGCATTTGACTCATTAAATTATCTCTCTATCCTCTACTTATCAACTGTATCTGATCTCCTGTTCTCGATACTCCAAACATAACTGTGATCTATGATCTTTTCGATATCATGAACCATTAATTAAGCTAAGATGTGCATCTGAACCTAAATTAACTCTTTGTGTTGAGTCTTAAATTGATCCAAAAGCTACTCATTAATGTGCGTCATTGTTAGCCTGGAGATTGAATATTGAGTGATAGGTTATGGGATTATTCCTACCAAGTTTGGAATGTAGGAATGGTGATTCCAATATATTTCATAGCCCTATCAGCCAAGTTGCTTGCGCAGACGCACCAACCCTTATTTAAAAATTATAATAACTTTAATTTCAAACCGATTTGGAAGCGATTTTATCATGACTTTCTCTCGTTCAAATTATTACAAATGATTAGACAGAAAACATAATAACTGATAAGATACTCATGTTATGAGAATATAATCAAAAATATTAGGAATATATCAGAGCTCTCTCCAGTCATGAGATGAATGAGGTTGTTTCAATACGTAAGGGTGATTGTCTCACTATAATCATTAATCAGTTAACTGTAAACTCTATAGCGGCTTTAGATGTGCGAAGATATTTGCAGCTCGTCAAGCTCCGTAAAGAGGAACAAAACCCGCTCATACAGCAATATCTATGATATACTTTTTTCTCATCTTTTCTTGTTGATTATATATTAATTATATATATACATTTTTTTTCCAATGGATATGTAAATATCATATTTTGGTTTTTATGAAAAAAAAAATCGAAAAGTCAATTGATTAAAATAAATATGAGATTTAATGAGGAATGATGCGATCGAGCCAGCAGCTATGTTAATGAACAAACTCTTAAGAGCCAGATTACTAAGTTTGAGACTGTAAAAAAAATGTATTAGAATTTCAAATATTTAGCATAGTTTAAACAATTATCTCTAAAAAAAGTCCTATTTCAATATTTTGTTCAAAATTAAAGGCACATATTGAACAATACATAATGCAATTAACACCAGATACGAAGATTACCCCTCTTCTAAAGTAGTTAAGACTTTTTTCCCCAATGTATGTTCTATCTGCTACTGCATGAGTACGATAAGCTTTTGACCTTTGCAATGTGCTTTTGGATATCGTATTCCCTTACACAAACAATTTCTAGTAAAATAAACTATACAAGGGATTTAAGTCAAATCTCCTAGCTCGATTACAATGCAGGTATGGACTATAAATCTTTTCATTCGTTGCATCTGATTGCGAATTTTAGACCAGATCTTCTGATTAGAAGATACTAACGTTTGGTTAATTTTTGGTTATTTATTAATAGAATGTCTTATTAAAGCTTCTATAAATAAATGACTTGGTTACATATGTTATGTAAAATTGTGCAAAGTATTTACATTTTTCTCATTCTAAGTGTAAACTACGAGGAATAATAATAGGCGCATTTAGTAATTCGCAAACCAATATTCAGTTATAAAATACGATGATAACGAAAAGCACTTCACCATAAATGATTTTTTCCGAATCTCAGTTTATGAAAATTAAAATGAAATAAATCTGTAGTATCTTTATGAGCTATTTACATAATCGCTAAGATATTCGATTTAAGTATTATTTAGTTATTTCAATTTGGTGCACTGGTTCCTAATTGTAATTCTTTCAGTCGTAATGTCGATATAGCAAGAAACTCTTTTGCTAGTATTATGACGTCATACAGGACTGTAATATCTATTCAAATTGAGAGAGAATCAACTCTAGGGACAAAGAAACACATTTGAAGTTTCCGAAATATATTCAAGTAGGAAAATTGGAAGAATATTAAATTAAATTCTTATAAAAAAAACAATTTAAAATGGTCTAAATTACAGAGTTTTGAAATACATTATTGTGCACTCATTTTGTAAAAATCAAATATTCGATATGTGACATATTTGTGCATCATGCAGTGAAAAGTTTTATAAATTTCTCTCACTCAGATTTCTTATGATTTTTCTTCAGTTAGTCATAACATGAAAAGTTATAACTAGATACAAGTTGACCATTTCTGAATAATATTTTCATGGCTGGAGATAGACATGAAATAACAGAGAGAGATTTCGAACAATGAAAGTTTCCATGAAAACATTCTTGTTTAAATTGTTGAAAGTACGAAGTGAGGAATTGATTCCAAAAAACATTTCAAATAGTGAGTGGATTTCTATTTTTCGGACACCCATGCCACAGGAACATTTCATTTTTTTGAATTTGATTCAACCAAACATATGTCATAGTGGCACCACTATGTTAAACGAATTACATACTTTAATAATTTTTATATATTTTGTTATAATTATATCCCATAATTAAATGTGTTAAAATTTATTTTGAAATAACCATTCACCTCATTCTTCATAAAGCATTCTATTTGATTCCCTCTTGATTAAAACCATTCACTTGCTCCATTCTTTCCTACTCTACATCTCAGTCTAGGTCTCTCACTCCTCCATCCAAACTAACTCCTATGTATTTTAATTAAGTTATTCCATGAATGAATTTTATTCTTTTGATGTAGTAACGTCAAGTATTTTGTAGAATTTTATTTATTTGTTCAAAGATTTCTGTAATTTCCCAGAGGAGAATATTTTAGTTTAGGCTTTAGAATTAATGAATAGTATATTTAATTAATTCAGTCTCGGAGCTATTTTCTTTGACTGAGGATGAACAGAGGAAGATATTTATATATATTTCTTTAGTACGAGAGGTTATATAAAAATGAATTAAATTCGATTGAAATATCATTTTTTATTTGAAATAAATAAATATATATAATTATTCTATAAATGATTCACCATTGAGAATCGAAATCACGACTCACCGCACTAAGTATGTTTAGACTTTAGACTGAATTTAGCAATATTTTGCGTTGGGAAAAAAATATATTGAATACCAGACTAAATTACTATAGAATGAATATCTTCAGTTCGAATATAATTTGAATAAATGCTAAGAGTGATATAATTATAATGTCAGACTAGTTGATGAACTCCTGTAAATTTTCACCAGGAAAATGATGACATAGCTTTTTCTAAAATCCTTAATTACTGACTCTTCGATGCAGAATATAATACTGACCTTTCCTCCATTTTGAGTGATTAAGTTCAACTTATTACACAGTAATCTTATAAAATCAAGTATTCATAATAGTTGTTTCTCTAATTGGATATTTAAATATGTGGTGGTTGTATGAAATTTTGAAATGTCTCAAAATCTACCAAATACATCAGTATTCAGAACAATAACATTTAGTACATTTGGAAGTTTTAATTTATTTAGTTTTATTGGAAGAATAAGTGAGTGCCAATTACGCTACCTCTTGGCAGAACAAGTTTATTGCCAGATCTCTTGAAGTGATGAAGAATATAAGACGGCTTGAAAAATTCCTCATTCAGTTTTTCATATTATTAAATGCTGTGGTTTCGAAATATATCAGCTGCTCTATTCCGTATATTAATATTCTATTTACATAATGTTAAAAGAGATTAGCTAAGAGTTATTATAAATTTACTTAAGATAAATAGATATAGGGACATTCCAGGATAAAATATAGGAGGGGATTAGTTAAAGAGAAAAGTCTGAATAAAATATTAAGTGGGGAAAAATTAATGATAAAACCTGGTAAAATATTATTGGAGTTTACAATAGTTTAACTCTGACAACTATTTCATATGGAAAATTATTAATATATATTATGTTCCCTAATTTCTCATCGAGTTTTCGATATGCCTTATCTCATTTTTTATCAAATTCAATCATTTTAAATTAATTAAAGTATGGGATGTGTAACATTTTTTTATTTTTAATTAATTAAATGAAATAAGAATAACAGAAAGATTTATAAGAATATTAAAATTGCAGAATATAATTTACCCACGGTTTACTTCTTATGACAATAATTTCCTCATGGTTTGGAGGCTCTTTTTTTCGCAAGGTTTGCTAACTCGAAGTTTGGTTCCAAATCAATAATTTATTCATTCACAATAATTTGTAGAGACAATTCAAAGTTAGATTGAATCTACCTTTTGCTCTCAATTGGCACACTTATTGACTGATAGTCCATTTAATGACAAGACTCTACGATTACTTGGTTTTCTTTTACTGTTTGAATTATTGATAAGATGTAGTTATATGTCGTGAAATTACATTGAAGTTAATAAATCGTGTATTAAACAATGTGACTGAATGTTGGCAATCTTCTCAAGTATGGATAATTCGAAAATCATAATAGATATTGGATCGCAAATGATATGTCAATATTTTCTAAAAGTGAATGTCTAAATGTAAGTGTTGTAAAATGTCAAAATATCAAAATATTAATTCTATACAAATGAGTATGTATTGATACATATATATGTCCACCTACGTATAAAATGTCATACAAATGAAATTCTTTAAAGAAGAAAAGTAATGTAAATGTATTTTATTCAGTTTTCCATAAAATTTACGAAACAAAATATTTCATTATATTTTTCGTGCAATAATTGAAAGCTTAATATTCTCCCTTATAACTCACTCTTTATAATTTCCCTTTCGAATCATTCAACCTTGAAATAAAAGTTTCAATTCTGTCTCTAAAACATAATTTTAAACAGAGAGCTTGAAAATATTAATGGCACTTACGGACCTTGAGGGATTCTTTTGTACATTTTCATAAAATATTATATGTGAAGAATGCAGTATTTCGAACCCTTTAGGCAATGATTGCTTTTCCATCTGCCAAATACAATTTTCGAAATAAGAAATAACAGATTAGTATGTATAGACATTATATTTTATTGTATAAATAAAAAATAATTATTCCAATTGTAATTGTATTGAATGGGGCATATATTTTTTTGTTGTATCAGGCGTTGTAAACTCCCTGTTAAAATGGCTTCAAAGTATTTATTGAATGGTGTTGAATAACCTCAGAAAGAATATACCAAATTACATAAAAAAAGACCTGCCAACTAATTTTTTTCCTAAATGAGATTTATTACTTCGATAGAATATTGTGATATATTGACTTGAACGGTTTTCATAGTAGATTTATTGTCTCTATTTGTGAATGACTTCATTCAGTCACACCTTAACTGTGTTCTCATCTGTTCCAAGAGTAGAACAGAGTCAAGTGATGGAAATTCATTCAGAAAAACTGTCTGGCTAGAAGAACATTTTCAGTAACGAATATCGGTCTGAAAAATGGCTTCATGTAGATTGTAGAGCATGATTCTACATTAAGGAATTACGGATGGAAGAGAATACAGTGGTATCTAATACAATGAAAAATTGGTGCATTATATTATATCATGTCATACAGTGTATAATGAAAAAAATTATTTGCTTCAAACAGTACGTCTTCTTCAAAATTAATTGTTAATCGTTAAAAGAAATTAATAAATTGCAGACGATGCAATGTGTGATAAATTTAGTTAAATATGATTAGTTTATCTGAATTTTTTAACTTATATATTACTTAGTCATTTATGCCAAAGTTCTGATAAATATTTATAGGATGCATTCCTCCCCTATATTTTTTCACAATTATATAAATGCACACTATATCAGTCAAGTTGAATCCAACAGTTAAACAAAATCATAAATTCAATTCAATTTGAAATGCTTCTCTACACGTTCCACTTAATATTAATTACAGATATATCAATTACTGCAAATTGTTGGTCCAAATTACATCCAAAGCAATTAATTTTTTCTGCATCTGTGACTTAAAAAGAGCTGAACTAATTACTGCAGGCATGTGGACGGAGATTCCTGTTTAGTAATATATACATTACGGAAATGTCATTCTATTTAATCAAGTATACATAATTGGTTTACCAATGATGGGAGAAGCAAAAAGCACGTGAAGGCTATTCATATTATATCAAACTTCCTTTCTTATCTCATAACGAACATCTTAATCTAAATTTTAGAAGTAAAACAAAAAGCAAATACCATCCGTGAACAGAATGCAACATAAATGTCACATTCAAGAAGCTGACCGAAATTCTTATCTTTTATAAATGAAGTTAATAGCATACCTATCTCATTACTACTTCTGCATTTCATGGAATTTATTCATATTTCTTTGTCTACCTAAGTGCGTGTGCCATTAGTTGCATGTTAGATACCAGATATAGCGAGATAATTGATCATTGAAAATTATAATTGGCACTAGAGCTCTGATATTTTGCACACACTATCAGAAGGTAATTATGCAATTATTTACGCAGTTTTTTTAAATTTTCCGGGATGGTCCCTAAGTAATTAATATGTACACTACTAATAAATTAATAACATATGTATAAATGGAAAATTTAATTGGGAATCCAATGACCAGGAATCAATTGAACAGATATCAAGTGACTTCTTCCCCAATCAAGAAAGTATAGGTACCTACCATTTGTCAAGGAAATTGAAATAAACCACGCCTCAGCAAACATTTTCCCCCGAATAACCTGATATAAATCTATGGAATAAATCTCTGATATCTCATAATGAACTTAGGCAATTTGAAATGATAAATAGTATGATAATTTAGTAAATTTATAGGGGCAATCATTTAGTTGCATGATGAATCTGTTTGTTACGCATTATGGAACAATGTTCAAATTTTTCCATTGTTATATCATTTAGTTTAACGTGTATATCAAAATAAATTTGAGATAATCAGATTAAATAAAATAAATTTGTAACGAATCTAATGTATTCGTTTTGAAGACCAGACAGTTTTTAAATTGAATACTCTATGATTCTTTGACAAAAGCATAGTCAGAAAATAGCAATGAGAATAATTTAATATTCTTTCATTTCAAGAATCATTCGTAGCCAATTATTGGATAGGTAACTATAATTTCATTCCTATTAATAAACAAATTTCAATTTTTCATGGATTATGACTTTTTATTTATATTAATTCCCCCCATCACCCTTCCAACTCTAAAAAAAACACTTACAAAAAGCATGCTACTTTCACAAGGCATTAACTCTTATCAGTTTAGAGCTAGATACATTGAATTGGTTTTATCTTGTTCAAAATTGAATTGTCGTCTACAAAGTTACAGAGCTATTTTTATCAAAATCGTCTAATAAAAATTCGAATTTTTATTTATACATTTTTTTTTCAAACATTGGCTTAAATGTTATCGGAATATTTCAGTTAGATCAATTGGAGAAACACAAGGGATTATTCTTTTCTAACGACTAAATTTGCAATTACCCAAGTATGGTTATTTTCCCGCTGTGTTTGTTTTTATGACTATAACTACTTTTGAATGAATAATATACATTTCTAGGAATGTAAATAAATTATTAGTTCGATCAAGAATATTTCTCTAGATTAACATTCACAGTTTATATCAACTGCAGTTATACATGTTGCAAATTACCACTTGAACAAATTAATTCATCTTCCAAGATTTTTTCTCACCATATAAGAAAGTATCAATAATAAAAACCTAGTTGGACACAAATTCAGGAGCAAGTACAGATATTGAACAAGAAACAGACAAAGTAATGACCAGAAATTAAGCTGGTAAATATAATGGACCAGAAATTAAGCTAGTAGAGACAACCGACCAGAAATTAAGCTATTAGAGATGAAGGACCAGAAATTAAGCTAGTGAAGTTAACGGATCAGAAAAAATATTTTAGTTTAAATAAATATTTGTTTCAGTAATAATGAGAAATTACAATATTATTAATGATAATATTAATGATTGTACAATAGTTTTGCATATTTTATCGATTAAAAGAATTTTCTAGCTCACAATTTCATAACTGTGGATTAAACCTTTTTCTGAAAGCAAAGGAACAATATGCATTCATAAACTATTGTTTTTATGACGGCAAAAACTTTTTCAAAGTGTCATAATACACTTGAAGTGTATATGCTTAATACATCCATCTGCAATATGTTTTGGAGAAACTATATGTACAGTATAAATGGCATGCACTACAGTTAAATATAAATATTATCTATAATTTATGAATTACTAACATATAACTGTGGGAGTTATATATATTATTCACCAACTGAATGCACTAATTTTCGGTATCCGGCTGATTGGCCGTAAACGAATTTGCCATAGCCAAATTCTCCGAAAACTAATTCGCCAAACTCTAATTCCCGAACCGGATTTTCCGAATACGAAGTTGCCGAAACCTAAATTTGTCGTAAACGGATTTGCCGAAATGAAGATTTGCCGAAAGACTCATCTGCCGAAAGTGCTATTTACCATAAGGCTTATTTAAAACAAAATGTAAAATTATGCAAAAATGCAGAAAAGAATCGTAATAAGGAAATCATAATTAACCTTTTTAGTCGCAATAAATATCCTTTAATTGTTCGTCCAAGCTTTATTCAGTCAGTCAGAATCTCTGTCATAGTTGGGAGCATGTTACATTTCTTTCATTTGAGCGTTTGGCTTCTTTTTAGATTGTGTGTTACTAACGTGTTTATTCATTATTTTGTAAATAATTCATGTTTACCGCTATGCTTCAATGTATCTGTGGTACATATCAAAGGGAGTGAAAGAGTCTACATGTAAACAACTTTATGTGATTACTTAACTAAAATTATTTTTGTAAATACGCCAAGTACAGCATGCACTGGAGTCTTATTTTTTTATTCAGTTGTAAATAGTATTCCATACAGAATGTATTTTTAGTTATAAATTCAATTTTTGACAAATTCTACTTTCGGAAAATTAAAAAAATTGGGATTTATGATTCGGCAAACACGTATTCGGAGAATCCGTTTCAACGAATTAGTTTTCGGAAAATTTGGTTTCGGCCAATTCTTTTCTGGGAAATCTGCCTATACCCATAATTTCCATGTTTCTATCTTCATCCACAAGTTATGAGATCACCTTTCCAGTACTCTACATTAAAGTTATCAATCAATCCTAATTATATCCTCAATTATATAATTACTCCATTACTCCAGTAACTGATACCTCTTTAAAAATGGTATTAATATCCTTACTGATTCATCCCAGAGCTATTAATTCAATAATTTCTTGCTTCCAGGAAATATTATCACGCTAAGTGAGTTCAGAATACCACTACTTAAACATTATCCCTTCAAGAGTTATAGTCCCAACCTTACTTTCCCCTCCACGAGTGATTGTCACTATCTTCCAGTAATGCAGCCCTCATTCCTTTCCAGGAGATATAATCTTACCGTTCTTTTCTTTCCAGTAAAGTCACCCCCCCCCAGGAGATATTTCCTCTCATTCTTTCTCCCTACCTGGTGGATTAATTCTCATATCTACAAATAGCAATCAAGAGGCGATGTGATCAAATAGACTCTTGAGTTTTTATCTCTTGGAAATAGTCTTCGTTAAATGATACATCGAGTTAGTAATCCTGCTGGGAGAAGAGACAAATTGCCTGTCTATGAGAATTAGATATATTTCTATTGGTTGAATTTCAAATATTGAGTTTTAGGTTAGGTAGACTATTTTTCATATATTTGTTAAGTAATTCTATTTTTGTTACCTTTCAAATATTGTAGTGTGTTTTCATATCAAATGATCAACTCAATACTAATTCAAAATAATATTTGTATCGTGGCGGCTGGGAAATGGTCAATGATGGGCAGAAATAAGTCAAATCCTTGCCAAAATTATCAGGCATTGAATGAAATTGTCAAGGATGTTTAAAGTTGATTTGAAGTTGTCAAATTATTCTCTTTTTTGAGAAGAAAGAGCCAATTACAAGAGATGATTAGGGACAGTTACTTTTTTAGTCATACTTTGTGGTTTTCTGTTCAAAGACAAAAGCTGATCTCTTTGACGAGGATTGGACTCTAATTAGTAATTAGTCACAAAATTAGGTCTCCCATCACTTAATAGTTCTCTTTGAAAAGGAAGAACTAATCCCACGATGCAAAAAAGGATTTCGAAGAATTAAATGACCAATCTCTTTAAGAATTTCTTCTTAAAGTTCCTCCTCAGATTTTATATCATAAAGATAAAAATAGGACCACATACTCACAATTTATATAGGAGATATACTTGTTCTATAAATCATTGATATCACTATTCACTTATTGTCTGGTACCATTGTTATTTTATATATTACCAAAATTTATGGTGTTGAAGTGAAGAACCAAATTTCTAAAGCCGAAAGACTAAACATGAAACATATATAAGAATTTCATGGAAACTTTTATCAAATATACAAATACATCATGAATACCTGTATAAACTTTTCAAAGAATAATATGTTTTACTTACAGTGAGAGCCAAAAGAGTTTGCAGCAATGGATTTTCAAAATCTGTTTTTTTTTAATATTATCACAGTAAACTTATATTTTTGTTACATAAAAAATTTATGATGGTTATATAAACAATTTCTGATTACTAATGGTATGTGCATCCAAAGTTACCATTTTAATTTAAAATTAAGATTCAAAAGTGAAAAGTGTTTGCAGCAATTTAAATTGCATTGAAAATGGTGAAAGGAAAGATGCTAAAACAAAGTGAAGAAAATCAAATTATTAGCCTACTTAATGGCAATAGTAGTACGGGTGGAAATAGTAAAATCATCAAATGTTATCATTGTACAAACAAGAAAGTTACTGTTGAAGATAAATTGAACAGGGAGAAATATGAGAGCGGTTGACCAATGGTGACTAAAATGAAGATTTGAGAGAAAATTAGTGCCTAGATCTTTATCAAACAATCCTCACAGAAGCAATAAGGAAATTTTTGATCGAGCTGGAGATACCCACGTGTAAAATTAAAGCACAAAATCAAATCCTGAGGGAGATTGCGAATCAAACTGCAATGACAGTATGCCTCCTGTGAGCCAAGTCAATGATCAAAACGGGCTCTCGTGGGCAACAAAATACTTTGAAACAGTTTTTCTAGCTATAATTTGGACCTTTATGACCAGAGTCACCCTTGACCGCTCAGACGGTTAGATCCGATAATGGCTCCTGAATAAGGCTAATCCATGTCTGCGTTTGAATTGGCACCAGAGGGTGGCAGTATCAAGTTATGGTAATTAATTATTGGTAACAAATTAGCTGGAATTTTACTTGTGCCTGGTTGTCTCAAAATGAACTCTAAGAACTATTGCATATCATTGAACGACAATTATCTCTCTTGATTGAATTTTTTATCTGATGTAGTCAAAAAGAATGTCATGTTTTAGCCTTTTATTATACTAAATGTTGACAGGCATAACAAGGTGTCACTTGCAAGAAGCTCATGGAGTGGCTCCCACAGATTCCAGGCATCAACCCCAATCAGAATCTGTGGTCCACCATCGAGAGAAAGGTTTAGCGAATAAATCCTAATTTAAAGAACAAACAAGAAATATTTCATATGATTTGGGAAGTTTTTTCTTAAATAACGCATTTAGCAAATGAGAAATTACATCTTTGCTTGATAAATGTTCAGTTGAAATTATAAAACAATGTGTAAAACTCATTAAATATCATTACTCCAATTAAATGATACAATATAAATATTAGATGCAGTTACATTCATACAACTAACTATAAAATGTGCTCTAAACCTTTACAATGTTTCAAATATCATTTGTGTGTATTATTAAAAACTTTTTGTCATCTTTTTTTATTTAATAAAACGTTTTGCAAACACTTTTGGGCCGTTTAATTAAGTCAATTTTATTAAGTAATGTTATTTTGCTATTTTGGAATTCGTTTTATTCCAGTTTTTCACAGTGGAACAATGATTTACTCTAAAGATTACAATTTCATACAAACTCATTGTGAAATTAATATTTTTGGCAAAAAAATGACTGAATTCGGTAAGATGTAAACAATTTATATAGAAAAACTAAGCATTGTCAGAATTAATGAAATACATATATCACGTTTCCTATGCTAAGTGAATTCACTAAAACATTATATGTTCTTTTGTACTTCGCAAGATTTTTCGTTACAGTTGTAACACGGATAAAATGATCCCATTTTGTAAACTCAGACACTTTCTTTAATTGTGTGTC
>CANNZV010005133.1:0-30825 GCA_947561585.1 Caprella mutica | reverse complement strand
CAATCAAATAGCCCCCTGTCGCATCATACTGCCCTGTCCATACTTTAGAAGGCATCATTCCCAAAGCAACGTCCGTTAAAAATCGCTTTAATTTATAATGATAAAATTGGTGTTGATTGGAAATGTCAAAATTTAGTGGATTTTGCTGTTCAATCTCATTTACTAAATCGACTGTTTTTGAACGTTTATTGGTATAAAAATCAAATACGATACTCGCTAAAATTTGAGGCAACAAACTATCAATCAAAATGAGGTTATTCGAAAAAATATTTTTCTCTGTATTGCAAAATTCAAACTGACCACCTAAATTTTGAATCGCCTCAATTCTATCCATTATTTTACTTCTGGAATTAATCGCATTGATTCTTTCAATTTCTTCCTTTGAAAGAGCAACATCATTTATTTTATAGATAAAATTCGTCGTCTTTCCTGCGTTTAATAATGTAGATGGATTGCCTAATTGCGATTTGATGCTAAAGCCCAAAGTCGGTTGCTGATTCGTTTTTTGGTCATGGATAACGATTGTAATATCCGTTTTTACAGTCGAATTAGCTTTTAGAGAAACACACTTAATATCGTGCATAAAACTGTTCTATTTCAGAACAGCAAACGACCGACCTTTACTCGACTTAATGGATTCTAACAGAAAAATAGCTTGAGTCCTAAATAAAGCCACATTTACCCTCAATACTTCTTCATTTCCTTTAATTAAAACAATATCATCTTCAAGAGAATATTCAAAATCACCATTTGTTTCTGACCGAAAAATTTTTAAAACGGGATAAACGACGCTCTCAATTTTCTCTATTTTTTCGTTTCCTGGCGACAGTTGACCATCACCCAAGAGTCGAAATAATGCGTATATTTCACTCCATTCTCCTTTATTACCTGTTATCATACAAGTATTTCTTTTCTTTGGCTTGTAGGAGAATACTCTGCGTCCCAAACTCGTCCATTATAAGAAACAAAAGCGACAAATTCCCCTTTTGCATTAAGTACTTTACCTCCTAACCAATTGGACGCACCTAAATTATTAGCATTTATATACGCTGAAACTTTAGCCGAAGCCTCCTTTAAAGAAGATACTTCCACATAGCTATTTTTTTTGTTTTTTGTCAATTCTTCTAACTGGCTGCCAGAAGATAAATCTGGAAATCGAAAATAATCAATAGTCGCTCCTAAAGCCACATACAAAGCATCTTCTTGATTGTTTGCCATTGAAATACTACTCGGTTTTTGCATAATCTATAATTTTCTTAATGATTTCTTTCCCTGTTGCTTGAATTGCAGGAACAGCAACGGAATTACCAAATTGCTTATAGGCTTGGGCATCCGAAACTACAATTTTAAAATTATCAGGATATCCCTGCAATCTTGCCCTTTCTCGGAGTCATCCGTCTAATTCCTTTCCGATTCACTTCTCCTTTTATTTTTGTGACGGGTTTAAAATTGGTCAATCGCTCATCTAAAACTAAATTCCTTTCCTTTCCATTCTCCTACGACGATTGCATTCGCTGGTCCTTCATCTGAAATAATTTCATATCCAAATCCGTTACCTTTACTTGCGTGCCTTGCTTTATGTCGATATAACGTATTAAGATAAGTATTTGATAAATAATACTTTACAGAAACTTCTTTTTCTTCTTTGACTTCCTCAAATGCCACTTTATCTGCAAGAGGTTCAGGATATTTAAATTCTGTAATTCCTAAATCTTTTCTGAAACCGACAATGAAAATGCGCTCTCTATTTTGTGGAACACCAAAATCTTTAGCATTTATCACTTCGGGGTCTGGTACAAAATAATTCAAATCTTCCCGTAAAGTCTCAAGTATCACCTTTAGTGTTTTGCCTTTATCGTGACTTTTAATCCTTTTACATTTTCTAGAAAAAACGCCTTAGGTTGCTTTTCTTTAATTATTCGTGCCACATCAAAAAATAGTGTCCCTCGCGTATCTCCAAATCCATTTCTACGTCCAGCAATTGAAAATGCTTGACAAGGAAAACCTCCTAACAAAATATCATGGTCGGGTACATTTTTTTCATTGACTTTCGTGATGTCACCAAAAGGCACTTCTCCATAATTGGCTTCATAAGTTTTTTGTGAATATTTATCCCATTCAGAAGTAAAAACACATTTTCCACCCAGATTTTGAAAAGCCATTCTAAAGCCGCCAATCCCCGCAAAACAAATCAATAAATTAAACTTTGGATTTTTAACAGGTGGAAAAGGAATATCATACTCAATCGGTAGCCGATATTGAAAAAACGGGTCTTCTACTAAATTTTGGCTTTCAATATACGCCGCTGCTTGTTTTTCGTAACACGCCAAAGTACCACTACCATTGCATTGCAACCGATGTGTCACCGCCGCCAATCCATCATTTAAAACAATGTTCGACTTATTCAATCTGAGTTTTTCCCTTACCTCCGAATATTTAATTTTCTTTTTACCCATTCAATTATCCTTTCCTAATTTTTTCACTAAAATTCATTCGCAAATGTAACAAAAATATTGACATTCCCATTCATTATAAACACATTTTGTTTTTAATTATTTTGACTAAAACAGAAAACAGTGCTGACTTTTGATAAAAAAAATCCACTAAGCTCCACATTCCAAAATATCATCTCCTTCCATTGCTATTTTTTTTCATTTTATAATAATCCCAACCATAAATAGCAAATACGGAGAAAACGCCAATACAAATGCAATCAGTGCTTCCTTTTTATTAAAAATAGTATTTGTCCCAAACACAATAAATAAGGTCAAAAATATAGACACGACTGATATAACCATTTGTACATCAAAGATTATAGGCATCAAAAATTCATAAATTCCTCGACAATCTCCCGAAAATCGGCATTCAGAAGTTAAACACCTATTTATAAATGCAAGCACAAAAAAGCTTATTGGAACAAATCCAGCCATCAACATCAAAACCCTTTTTTTATTCATTTCCAATTTTAAATATAAAAACCGCACCTGACCTATAAAAAAATACGTCTAAATCCGTCGCATCCATCCAATCCGCGTAACCATCCTATCTAATTGGCGAATACTCAAAGAATACAAAAGTTTTAGAAACTTTTGTATTGCAAAAACGGAGGACGCACCCCAGCACACCCTCCGTCATTGCTCATTGCTCATTGCTAATTCACCTCTCCCCGCGTCACCTCCACCCACTGCCCCGGCTGCCGCGCAAAAATCCCATCATCGTACATCGCCGACAAGCCACCGTCGGCAAATAATACCGCCCCGGATACGCCGCATTCAATTGCACCCGATAAGTCTGTGTCTTGTTTTTGCGAATGTCAAAATAGCTGTAAACACGGTCATCCCGAATGTCTTGATAATCAGGAACGGACGAGTTGCCGCCTGCATTTTCAAAGCCATCCATCCGCGAATTGGTGATTTCCCAACCTGATGGGGGAAAGATTTGCGTCAAGGCCATTTCTTCGTAATTAATGCCACGAGAACCAGTGTTGGAAACCGTGACTTCAGCGATAAAATCCGTCCCTTGCTCAATGCGCGACGGGTCAATTGATTGCCCTTTGGTTGTCTTGTAATTCACGGCAATTGTGAGGTTTTCCGCCGCAGCAGTTTCGTCGCCAATCAAGGGCTGTCCTGACAAAATCAAGCGCGCGTACAGCAGCCCACCCGACGTATTTTTGAGCGAAATCCGCTTGTTATTCAGTTCATCGACGGGCACAAGGACTTGCATCATCGGCGTTTTTGCGCCCGCATTGACGGTCGCGCCATTCCCGATTTTGACTTCAAATATCAGGTCTTTATCGAAGGTTTCTTTCTTCGCAAATTTGCTGATGCCAAGCAGCGCATACGCCGTCGTCTGCGTGGACATCCACTCTCCCCCACTCAAGGAAGTCGCCAAATCTTTAACCACCAGCGCCGCTTTCGCCGTCTCACCCAACAGCACCAAAGTCTCCAAAATCATCGCTTCATCGCGAATATCTGAGCCATACGTTCCGCTCAATTGACGGTATTTCGTCACTTCCGTCGGCAAGGCATTGATGATGTCTTTCGCTACTTTTTGCTTACCTACAATTGCATACGCTGCCGCCAATCGCCACTTCGCTTGCGCCGATAATTCTGGAATTTCGCGCATTCGATTCATCGCTCCCAGGTCTGCTTCGTCCGCTTTTGCCAAAGTATAAAGCCGATACGCTTGCATCAAATCATTAAAATAATAGCCGCCGTGGTCGTTAAATCCATCTTTTTCCCACTTCCAATTACGAGCGCGTTTTTTCTGAAAAGCGACCCATTTTTCCAACAAACCTGCTGGAACGGAGTAGCCTTTTTCCTTAGCTTCCAACATAAAATGCCCGCCATAATTCGAACCCCAAGCATTCGGGTCTTCCTGACCTGGCCAATACGAAAAGCCACCTTCTGCCGTCTGAAATTTCTTCAAACGAGCCAGCGTTGCTTTGATATTTTTAGGAATTTCCTGCCGTTGCGCATCCGTCATTTCCAATAAATTGCTGACAAAAACCTGCGGAAATCCAGAGGAAGTCGTCTGCTCGATACAGCCGTGCGGGTAGCGAATCAAATAATCCAATCGTTTGCCCAAGTCAATCGGCGGAATGTTGGAGACTTCCAAAATGCCTTTATTTGTGCCTGCAATGCCGACTGCATCGAAGGTTTCCTCCCAAGTCTGCCCTGCTTCCACGACCGCTTCTTTTAAATCGGTGACAAACGGGTTCGGATTTCTAACCTGAATTTCAATGTCTTGCGTGGTCGTTTCGCCGCCGCCTTTTGCCGTTATTTTAAAATTGGCAATGCCCACGCGTTCGCCTATTTTTAAATCAAAATAAACCATTTCCTCACTCGGCTGACTAAAAGTTAAACTTTGCGATTTTCCACCAATAAAATTAACCAAACCGCTACTTTCCGAAACCGAAACTTCCACATTTTTCACCTTTTTATCCATTGCAAAAACGGAAACGGGCAAGCGCAACGTCTCCGTCGGGCCTAAAACTCGCGGCAAAGTCGCCAATATCATCAATGGTTTTTTCACTGCCGTCGTCTTCTCCGTGCGACCATAAGCGGCGTTGGAATTGGAAGCAACCACCATAGTCCGAACCGAACCGACGTAATTGGGGACGGTGATTTCATGCTTCGCCGTTTTGCCTTTATTCAAATAAAATGGTCCCAAATGTTTCACCACGGGCTTGAAGCGATTTGCACTTTTCGAACCTTCTTTCGCGCCATTTTCACCATCACCACCGATACTCAAAATGCGCTCCAACTCCCCGCCATACGCACCCAAAACGTGGTCGTAAACATCCCAGGTTTTCACACCCAGAGCTTCTCTTGCATAAAAAGCGGCGTGTGGATTCGGCGTTTTAAAATTGGTCAAATCCAGCAAACCGTCGTCCACCATCGCAATCGTGTACGCCATCGGCTTGTCGTTTTCTTCGCTGATTTCTACGGTAAATGTCTGCTCGGGCGCAAGTTCATCGGGCATTTTCAGCTTAGGTTTCAATATCGTTTTGTGGTCTTCGATTGCCAACGGAACGACGCCGTACATCCGAATTGGCAGGTCATTTTCCATCTGTCCGTGCGGCTGTACGAGGGCGACATGGGCGTAAATTGTCGGGGCCATGCCTTCCGTTGCGCGGAACGAAAAGGTGTTGTCGCCCTTCTTGGCTTCCGCCCAAAATGAGCTGACGACTTTTGCGCCATTTTCCAAGGTCACCAACACACGGCTGGATTCGGAAGCGGGGACATTTAATTTAATTTCTTCGCCGACTACGTATTTTTCTTTATCCGATGAAAAAGTCATCATCGCCGCTTCTTGTCGATTGATTTGCCCGTCGCTGCCGTACCAAGGATAGCCCGCGTAAAAAAAATCGCCCGTGCAATGCCCGCTTTCTCCATCACATACGCGCACGAGGTAGCGTCCCCAATCGTCGGGGTGTATGCCCATTCTGCCTCGCCTTTGGAATTGGTTGTCACCGTCACGGTTTCGGTAGCATTGAAGTGGTTGCTGGTGTTGAAACTATTCAAATTATCGCGACCTCTGTCCCACCACCAACGCCATTCTAAGCGATACAAACCAACGTCTAAGTTTCTGTTTTTCAACGGTTTGCCATCTTCATCGAGTAGGACGAAGTTAATTTTACCTTCTTTATTGAGTTCAATTCGCTTTTGCTTGTACTTATTTTTCGGCAAACGAATACCCGCATACGCTGGAAATGGCGAGTACGGAATCGTCACATTATTGGTACTAAAATCGCCGCCTTTTTCAAAAGCACGCGTCTTAATTTTAGCGACCAGTTTGCCTGGAATATTGTTGCTATTGCTCAAAGAATTGATTTGAAAATCAGCCTTTCCTTTCGCGTTGACTTCTCCATCAAAAATGGTGTTTGGGCTTGATGAAAAATTACGGGTCGGGTCATCAAAAGTGAAATTATTGTAATTGTCAAAAGTCGTTTTCGTCGTTGAGACTTGCATTTCGACTTTGGTTTCCAAATTTTGGGCAGGCGCGCCATGTAGCCAATTGACTTGCAAATCAACGCTCAGGGGCATATCCGCCGCCTGCAATTCTTCTTTTCCAAAATCCAATTTCACCTTCAAACGATTGGGCTTGATGGTCTCAATTTTCAACACTTTATCGAAAGTCGCGCCGCCTGCTTTGACTTTGGCAATCCAGTTTCCTGTCGGGGCATCAGTCGCCGTTGCAGCGTGCATGGCATAGACATTCTCTGTGCGTTTGACGATAATTTCCTTCTTTTGCAATTGTCCGCGCGAATCGTATAATTCAAAGGTAATTGGATGATTTTCAGGAAGTTTGGTCATTTTGTCTTCTAAAACGAAGTTTAAAAATAAAGAGTCTCCCGGTCGCCACACACCTCGTTCGCCGTAGATAAAACCCTTCATTCCTTTTTGTGAAACTGCGCCCGACACATCGTAGCGACTCAAGGACAGCGAGTTGCCATCCGCCAATTTTAAATAACCGTTTTGACCGCGAGATTTAGCGATAATGGCAAAGGGCTTACGGTCAAGCGATACCTCCACGATGCCCGCACCGTCCGTTACCGTGGTGCGCAAAAGTTGCTGTTGGTAATCATAAAACTCGATGGATGCTTCGGGGATGGGTTGCGCCGTCAAGAGGTCGGTGACTGCTACGAAAAACGACTTATTTTTACCGCATTTGGCAATGATTCCGATATTGGAAGCAATGACGTTGGAGGCAACAAAATTTTCGTAATTGTAGTACGCTGGCTTGCACGGGTCTTCGCGATGATTCCAACGAAAACCTGCGTATCGGCCATTGATGCCATAATAATCATCCCAAATAGAGTCAAATTCTCCATCATCATTCAAGCGGTTGGCAGTTTGCACAACACGCACATTATCAGCAGATTGTGCATTATTATCATCGCAAGCGAAAGTTGAATATTCGGGACGGAAGCCCAAACGAATTTGATAAATGGCATTTTTATCGGCTTCAAATAATTGGCTTAAATCCAGCGCGTAGCGTTCCCAACCAAAGGTACTTGCGTCGGGATTGAGGTTTTCCAAAGGCACTTTTTTCTGTAAAATCACGCGACCGACGCGCTGCAAATCGTTTTGACCAGACAATTCATTGGTTTGCAAAAATTGCAAGATATTGTTGTTGTAAATTTTAAAAATTTCGACCTCTACTGCCGTCAAACTCACAGCTTCAAATGGAAAAATCAACCCGTCAGAATTTGGCATAATCACACCCTGTCGCACCAATCGCAGCTGAGGTTTCATTTCTTCAAAAAACACTTCCCACATGCTTGATTTCTGCATTTTAGCTCGTTCAGCATTCAAAACACCGGGGCTAACTTCGACTTTTTGCACATTGGACAACCGATTACGAGGATAAATATTCAACAAATTACCATTGATGACAAATTTCGGATTTCGCTTTTGACCTTTAATCTGCACAAAACTGCTCACATTTTGATTGACCAACAGTGGGTCAGAAAATTGCAGTTGCAAATACGGGTTGCCGTCTCCACGCCGCACCGTCGCATTGATGATTTTGAAATCACCAATCGCTGGAATTTCAATCTTCTTTTCCCCTTTTTTATCGACACTCATCGGCGAACCGTTCCATGTCAATTTGACTTGCGAAGCCTTGTCTTGTCGCGCGATATTTTTGACCACAAAGGCGTGTTCGCGTAGATTGCCTTCGTGCGTCCACTCAATTTCCAACTCTTTTCCACCTTGACGGGCTTGCAGGGCTTTTTCGACTTCCGTGTTTTTGGCGATGTCGTAAGTATTGATTTTTCCGCGCAATTCCTGTTCGCGTAAGTTGGCACTGCTCACCGCTTGCAGGCCATGAATGCCCACATTAAAGCCTTGTTGACGCGTTTGGAAATCAAATTGAAACCGCTTGACCTCTTCTGGCAGATTATCAAATAATTCGGACAATTGCACCGTAGCGACGTAGCTTGTGCCTGATTTTAAATGCTCATCGGGCGTTATCAAAATGGTGTGGTCGTCCTCCCATACACGCTTGCCTTTGATGGATGGCGAAAAGCTAACGATGCCTTTTTGCGCCTCCGACCCAATGGCAGCATTCTCGACAATGGGGCTGGAAAAACGGACGCGCACCGACGCATTTTTGGATACGACGCCACTAGTAAAAGCATAGACATAGTTTTCGATATTGGGTGGGAGTGGTTCGGCTTGTTGCGGCTCGTTGTTGCAAGAAGTTATTGTAAAAAGGCTTGCTAACAATAGGAAAGTAAAGCATTGAATATTTCGGAAGCTGGTTTTCATCATGGCAACTTATTTAATTTGAATTTGAAAAATTTTGGAATTAATAATTTTCCCAAATTTAGGAAATTTTGTTATTTATTTCAACAACGCTACAAAATTGCGAAAAAAAAGGAGTATTTGAAAGGGCGAATGAGTATTCGTAATTAAAGGGCGAGTATTTGTATTTTTTTTGAATGAAGCTTCAGACTTCCTAAGTTTCAAAAACCTACCGTACCTACATAGATGGGTATTTGCTAATCTTTGCTAAAAAAAGCTACAGAGTAGTGGCACTCTTGGTAGAAAAAATCGTAAAATTCACCAAAGCCGCAGCGCGGCGGCACTATTAAATGTTCAAGAGTGCCGCCACGATGTGGCTTTGAAAAGGGTAAATCACGGTGTTACCAAGAGAATCGCTACTCTGTAGCTAAGTAACGATGAAAAAATAACTTCACGATTTCCCAAGTGATTCTTTTGCCCTTATTTTCCACTTTTAAAACAGTCACTATGGTATAGATAACTCCTATTTTAAAAGTAAAAACTAAGACCAAAATAATCGTTGTCAAATCGTTAACTTATTCTTTCATCGTTACTAAGATTATCCAACTGCATAGGTACCGTAGGTTTCCAAAACCTTAGTGAGTCTTTGCTCTATCGATAAGTAACCGACGGCAGATTCTAAGGGATATTCATTTAAATAGTTGACATATTTTAACAAAATCACCAATTCTTACGGAAAGAAGTTTTAGAAAATTTATCTTTGCCATTGCCTAATCAAATATACCATAGGAACGCTCAACTAATAAACTAAGATTCTTGAGAGGATATTTAGTCCATATTTTCCACTTTAAAAATGCTCATTATATCGCTGCGCTAACATAAATCGCACTTTTAAAGTAAAAACTATGAACAAAACCCCTCTCTCAAGAATCTTAGTTTATTAATTCAGCGTTCCATAGTTATCTAATTAAAAAATTAACTTTGCTTGTATGAAACATCTTCGTATTTCTTTTTTATTCGCTATTTTATGCTTAACAACCTCAATTTTTGCCCAACCCATCAATGATGATTGTAGCGGTTTGATTGATTTGGGAGAAGCACCGATTTGCCCTGCCGTTTTGGACACTTTCAATAATGTCGATGCGACGGCGAGTATAATTTCGAGTCTTCCAGCGCTTGAAGTGCCTGTTTGCTTTCAAGGAGGGACGGTTCAACGGGATGTTTGGTTTAAATTTACGGTGCCTGCAGATGGGAGTATTATTGATTTTCAAATCGTTTTAACTGCGGTCGATGGCCCGAATGGAGCAATGTCTCAACCTCAAATCGCCGTTTATCGGGGTGAATGTTTGGTGGACGAATTGCAAGAATTAGATTGTGCAACGACTGCGCTTGGAGCTTCAGAATTACTATTTGATATAGAAGGCTTGACGCCGGGATTGGATTATTTTTTAAGAATTAATGACTGGTCAGCTACAGCCGCCGCCAATTCGGGCGATTTCGTCCTTTGTATACAACCAAAACCAGAGATATATGTGATGGGCGATGATACCGAGACGACTGCTTGTTCGGGAACATTATTTGACTCGGGCGGTCCAGATAATCCTTATCAAAATAGTGAAAATAATATTTTTACCATCTGCCCAAGCAGCTTAACGGGCTGTATCAACATAAATTTGCTTCCCACCAATATTGAAGACTTTTTTGACAATTTAACTTTTTTCGAAGGAGATGGGATTGATGGGCAGTTGATTTTAGAGTTTACAGGAAATGGTCAAGGTGGAACTTTTCAAATTGGTGATGCTTGTGTCACCGTGCAATTTACTTCAGATGGCTCAGTGACTGACGGCGGTTTTGAATTGACTTGGGAATGTGAAGAAACACCCTGTCAGACCTCTTTGCAACCTTGTAATCAAGTCGAAAATATCCCTGCGCTACCCTTCGCAGCTTCCAGTTCAACTTGCGATTCGGGAGACGATGTGCAAACTGGCCCGTGCGGTGATGAAGCGTTATTGGGAGAAGATTTCATTTACACTTATACGCCGTTTAGCGACAATTGCATCAATATTGAGGTGAGTGGGGTTGGTGAAAACACTTCCTTGTCGCTGTTTAATGCTTGTCCTGAAGTGGCCAATACTTGTTTGGCTACAGCGCAAAATATGACGGGTGATAATCTCCAAATTTCGTTGACGAATGTGGACCCGTTTACGCCAATTTTCATTGTTTTAAGTAATGAAAACTGCACTGATTTTTCAATAAACATTTCAGAAGTCGCCTGTCCGCAAGTCGTTTCTGCTTCGGCTTTTTGCGATAATGCCTATTTAATTAATCGCTGTAATGACTTCCCAGATGTGTATCAAGTTAGTCAAATGACCAACACAATTGATGCTTATTTTCAAATGGGTGTGAACGATGGTTGCTGGGATGGATTGGGTGCGGGACATTTGACTTGGCAGTTTTTTCAAGCGCAGGCGGATGGAGATTTTGGCTTTTTAGCGCAAAATATCAACGACAACGAATTGGCAAATATCGACATTCAAATCTGGGGGCCGATTGATGATATTGATAATATTTGTGATTTTATGACCAATAATCAACCGATTAGAAGCACAGGCGCGGCAGGAAATTCGAGTATCGGAATGCCCGATTTAACAGGTTTGATTGATGTCAATCCAATTAATGGCACGGCAGTGACCGATGATTGTGAGGCTTCGGATGGTGATGGTTTTATTTCAACCTTACCCGTTTTAAATGAAGAAATTTATCTCATTTTATTCAATGATTTTAGTGGAAATATCTCCAACGCTGGATTTTCTTTAGACTTCAGTCCAACCTCGGCGGGCGTTTTGAATGGTTTGGGCGAAAATTCACCGTTCAACAATACCTCGTTTGTCACGATTGGTGATGCCTTTTACAATCCCATCAACCAGAATTATTCTTGTTTGCAAATGACGGCGGCGGTCAATACGCAATTGTCCTGCGCTTGGGACCCCGACCCTGTTGATTTTTCGCAGCCTTTCACCAATACGGTAACGATGCATTTTGGGACGAATAATGGTGGCGCAGATGGCATTTGTATGGTTTATCAACAAAGTAGTGATGGGACGCTGGCTTGCGGCGTCAGCGGTGGCGAAATTGGTGCTGGAGGCATTGACAACTCTCTGATTGTGGAATTTGATACTTGGCAAAATGAGAATTTTGGAGACCCCATTCAAGACCATATTGCAGTGAATATTAATGGGGTAATGGACGCGCCAATCGCAGGGCCAGTTGTGCAATCCAATTTAGAAAATGGCGAAGAATACGAGGTTTCTTTTACTTGGGACCCGACGACGAACACCTTTCAAGTATTTATGAATGGCGTGCTGCAAGTCACAGGCGTTTACGACCTAATCAACGACGTTTTTGATGGCTCAAATACGGCATTTTGTGGCTACACGGCTTCGACGGGTGGCGCAAATAATCTGCAATATGTTTGTACAGGACAGTCAGTTTATCCGGCAAGTCAATCCGATACCGTAGCGGTGATTTTATGCGAAGGCGAGAGTTATTTTGTAGAAGGCATGGAACAGACAACGAGTGGCATTTACACCGATGTGTTCAATGCCTTAAACGGTTGCGACAGTACGATTGTGACGGATTTGACTTTCCAAACGGCGAGTTCGGCGACGGTGGATGTGAGTATTTGTATGGGCGAAACGTTTTTTGTGGGTGGCGCAAATCAAAATACAGCGGGAACTTATACCGATACTTTTATGTCGGCAGGTGGTTGTGATAGCGTCGTTACGACTAATTTATCCATCCTTTCAAATAGCTTTACGCCGCTTAATTTTGAATTGTGTGAGGGCGAATCTATCTTCGTGGGCGGCGCGTCACAAACGACTTCGGGGACGTATGTGGACACCTTGACGGCGGCGACTGGCTGCGATAGTTTAATCTTTTCGGAGGTGAATTTCATCGACAATTTCATGGAAAATCAGACCATTTTAATTTGTAATGGCGATTCCTTTTTTGCAGGTGGCGCGGAACAAACAGAGGCAGGAACTTACCTCGACACCTTCCAATCTACAGGCGGTTGTGATAGTATTGTGCAAACGGAATTGACTGTTTTTTCGGCAGAATTAACCGTTTTGCCACCCGATGATGTTAATTGTGAAATGACTTGTACCACTTTAGACGCGACGGGTTCGAGTGCGGGCGACAACGTTGGTTATCAATGGATTGGGCCATTGCCGAGTGAACTTAACGAAGCCGATTCTATGCTGACTTTTGAGGCTTGTGAAGCAGGAACTTACAGTTTTCAACTGACGACAACACTAGATAATTTGACTTGTATTGAAAGTATGGAAGTGGTCGTTAATTTGGACGAAATGGTCAGTTGCGGCTATGACATTCCTAACGCATTTACACCAAATGGCGATAGCAATAACGATATTTTTGGATTGGTCGATGAAGGGAGTAGCAATATCGTTCAGTCGCTTGTCATTTACAATCGTTGGGGAAAGGAAGTACATAATGGCAAAGGTGAAAATCACGCTTGGGATGGCAAATTGGGTGGTGAACCTGCGGCGGCAGATGTTTATATTTATGTGTTTGAAATTGAAGATTTTACGGGGACGGTTGTGGTGGAGAAGGGAGATGTGACGTTGATTCGGTAAGCATTTTTTCAATTAAAATCTACATTTGAAATAGCGTTTAAAATTGAAAACTCCCCTATCAGGGCAATTTTTTTTGCAAAAAAATTATCAAATTTCTCTCCAGAGAGATAAAAAAATAAAAATTATAAATTTTTATTTTTTTTATCTCTCTGAAAAAGTTTCCCGTAATTTTTTTGCAAAAAAAAATTGTCCCGACACAGGCTTTCTCCATTCATTTGATAACCGATAATTGTGCTTTAAATTTGCCCCTATTATTGAGAAAAGCCAAAATTTTATCTATAAAACCAGCCTTTTCTTCAAACATTTCCCGAATTTTGCCTTTTTAAAATCACCCCAATCAACATATCAACTAAATTTATGAGTCACTTCCTTCCATTATTCCCCTTACAATTGGTTGCTTTTCCAGGCGAAAAACTCAACCTGCACATCTTCGAACCGCGCTACCTCCAACTCATCGAAGAATGCCACGTCAACGGCACGACTTTCGGGATTCCGCCGTATTTGAATAAAAAAATTAATGCCCTTTGGAACAGAATTGCGGTTGGTGGAGATTGCAAAACGACACGCGAATGGAAAACTGGATATCAAAACGGAAGGTATCGGTATTTTCAGAATTAATGAATTGATGCAAAAGGTCCCGGACAAACTCTACTCGGGCGCAACCGTTGATTTAATGGAACTGGATTACGAGGGCGATTTTATGAAAGTCAATGAAATTATCGACCGCGTGACGGAGTTATTTACCGTGATGAATATTAAAAAAGATATTCCAGAAAATACGCCGCAATTCAATACCTACCAAATCGCCCACCACGTCGGTTTTTCGATAGAACAAGAATATGAATTTCTGCGCATTCCGACGGAAATTGACCGCCAAATCTATATGCTACGCCATTTTGATAAACTACTGCCGATGGTGAAAGAAATGGAGGCTTTGCGAAAGCGGGTGCAGATGAATGGGCATTTTAAGGATTTGAAACCGCCGAAGTTTTAAGACGCTGTGTTGGACTGGGCGGAACAAGACACAAGCAAGTAATTGGAGACAGACAATGAACGTTGATTTTATAGATTTTGAAATTGTTCTTTAAATTCAATAGAAGCGATATAATCGAGATTCCAAGAATTCAACTCTGAGGTAGTTACTACAAATTTGGTTATATGTCCCTTGCCGTGTATCACTGCCCCATTTTCAATAATAGTTTTTGTATGTGCAAAAAAGTTACTTTGTACCTGAGAGGATTCACAAAACCTTAAATATTCACCAAAAAGAATGCCTTCAAAGTTTCGTTGAATAGTTATCCAGCTACCATTCTTTCCTATAATATTGCCTTTAAAGTTGCCAACTATGGTTACTTTTATATCTTCTTCTACGATTAGATTACCATTACAATTTCCATAGAAAAAACTATTTCTATTCAATATTTTATTCCCAGAAAAATTTTCATATTCATCTGGTTCTAAATCTGTGAGTTTGTCATAAAATTGAATTCCGAAAAACTTGGTGATTTTGTCTTTTAATTTCATTTGCGCTAAAGATTTTAAAATAATTCATTCATCCCAAAAGTAGTTTAAAATAAGATTTACTAAATCTGAGAGATTTAGCAAATCGGAAACCAGAGGGGCTGATTTGCTAAATTTTAAAAATTTAGTAAATCTCTTTACTCGACCCGACAAAAAATATTTTTAAGTCCAATTAAGGGTGTTACTTCAAGTAACACCCTTAATTTAGCCCCGTTTTCAACCGTCACATTACGATTTTTATTTTTGTCGGGTCGAGTAAAATCTCTTTTAAAACCCATTTCACCCTATTCTGGAGATGAGCGAAAAGACTTAACAGCCTTAATTTATTGCTAATCCAACTTTATCTCCTCATATTCCTTAAACAACGAATACTGCACCTTCTCCACTTCCTCCTGATATTTTTTAAAATCAGTAACCATCAGCCCATTAATTTTATCCAAAATGTCATTCATGTCTTTTTTCAAATTCCGTAAAAGAATCTGTGCCGACTGGCTTGGTGCACCGTCCGAATCGCGCAAATAACGCATGACAGGCCACAATTTCGAGGTCAGTTCGTCAGGATTACGTTGGATGCCCTTCTGTTTTTCGGGTGACATATACAGTTTTTCCAAAGTAGCAAGGCTATCTTGAATTGCTTTGCCTAAGTCCTTCACCTCCGTTTTCAAACTATCAGGAACATTCGCTAAAGCCGCATCCACGCGCTTCATTGTTTTTCGTGCTTCCCCGATTTGTTTCCAGCCCTTATTGGCGATTTCAACAATTTTACCGTAGTCTTTCAAGGAATTTTGCACCGCCTTTCTATCTGCCATCGACATCTCAACACGTGGGTCAGCTTTCACCATAATCTTCGTTGAATCTTTAAAATCACCGTAGGTCAACACCATTTTGTAAGCCCCCGGCAAAGCATCGTATCCCGACGGCGTGTTCGCATCAGGCTTCACAGGACGGCGCGACGGCCAGCGGACACCATCATGGCGCATATTCCAATAAAAACGGGTCATTGCCGTGTCTATTTTCATCGAATATGTCCGAATCGTATCACCAGCAGCGTCCATGATTTCGACTTTCATTTTCTGCTTTTTCTTGTCTTTGCCGCCTTTTTTATCCTTATCACTCTTTGAGTCCGTCATGGATTCTTTCTTATCCGACTTACCTTTTTTGCCCTTCTTTTTATCCTTCTTGACGGCTTCGGTTTCTTCTTTTTTCGGTGCTTTATAATCTGGGTCAACCCAAACCGTCACCATCGCTTGCGGATTGCCATTGCTTCCTTGAAACATCGCATCGGCGGTAAAACGAGTGCCGTCCACCGATTTCCATTCTGATAAATAGCCATCCGTTGCACCCATAATAGCGAAGGGTTTATTTAAAATATTGCCGTTCGTTTTGGCGATTTCCCGCAAAGGGCTAATGTCGTCCAAAATCCAAGCTGCCCGTCCGAATGTTCCGATAATCAAATCATGCTCGCGTGGGTGAATTTTCAAATCGCGGGTACTCACGGAAGGAAAATCTTTCCATTTGTTCCAATTATTCCCGCTATCAATGGTGAAATATAAACCATAATCTGTTCCTAAAAACAATAAATTCGACACTTCTGGGTCTTGTACAATCGACAGGGCGTGTCCTGAAACTTTATTTTCATCAACAATTCGATTAAAAGTCGCGCCGTAATCTTTCGTATGGTACGCCATCGGTCGCCAGTCATTTCGCCGATAATCATTGACAATAATAAAAGCCTCACCCGGATTCTTTTTGGATACTTCAATAAAAGGAATCCAACTACCTGAACGCGCGCCTGATAAGCGGCTCGCTACATTCGACCAGTTTTTGCCCCCATCTTTGGTGATTTGCAAATTCCCATCATCCGTACCGACCCAAATCACGTTTTCATCCGCAGGGCTAGGCGCAATGGCAATAATAGTGGTATAATTTTCCGCATTTGTCGCGTCAATCGTCAAACCACCACTGATGTCTTGCTTCTGTTTCGTCGTGTCATTGGTCGTCAAATCTGGTGAAATAATCTCCCAAGTTTTCCCACAATCCAGACTCTTGTGTACAAATTGACTTCCGAAATAAATCCCACAATCATGCTGTGGATTCTGCGCCAAAGCAGCATTCCAATTGAAACGCAATTTTTCACCATCAGGATGTACGGGCTTGATAAAATTCGTCTTACCCGTCTCCGTATCGACCAATCCCATATTTCCACCCTGGGACATCGCATAAGCATAGCGCGGGTCATCTCGCCGAATCAACACATCAAATCCATCGCCAAAATAAATCTCCTGCCAATGGTGATTCCGAATGCCGCCCGACTGCCAAACTTCGCTCGGCCCAATCCACGAACCATTGTCCTGCATCCCGCCACACACCCGATACGGCACACTCATATCATAATCAATATGGTAAAATTGCGCTAGCGGCAAATTCTCTACAAACCGCCAAGTCGTCCCTCGGTCACGCGAAATATTTAAGCCGCCGTCATTCCCTTCAATCATATAATCTGGCTTGGTTGGATGCACCCAAAACGCATGATGGTCGGGGTGAACCGCCGACCAATTAACAAATTCTTCCCAATGCTTTCCACCATCTTCACTTTTTGAAATCTCTGTCCAAGACGAGTAAATTCGGTTTTCATTAATTGGGTCAACCCAAATGTCTGAATAGTAAAATGGACGATTGCCCATCATATCATCATCCGACATTTTGCGCCATTTGAAGCCGCCGTCGGTACTTTTATAGAATGCATTTTCCTTCGCTTCCACCAAGGCATAGACCACATTCGGGGCAGAGGGCGCAATGGCCAAGCCGACCCGTCCGAGAATGCCTTTTGGCAAACCATCTTTGTCCGTCCGCTTCTCCCACGTATCGCCGCCATCAAAACTCACATAAATGCCCGAGCCTTCGCCACCTGAATTGAACGTCCACGGCTTACGCCCGTGTTCCCACATCGCAGCGATGAGTTTGTTTGGATTAGTTGGGTCAACGACGAGGTCAGCGCAGCCCGTTTCGTCATTGACATAGAGGATTTTGTCCCAAGTCTTGCCGCCATCTTTGGTACGATAGACGCCACGATGCTCGGATTTGCCCCAAGCTGGCCCGACTGCGCCTGCATACACCACGTCAGGATTGTCACGATGAATAATGATGCGGTGCAGCACTTTCGTCTCTTCCAAGCCCATCGCTTCCCAGTTTTTACCGCCATCTAAGGTTTTAAAAATACCACCTCCTGAGTTGTGCGAGTTACGAGGATTGCCCTCACCCGTACCAACCCAAATCTGATCAGTCGCGTTTTGATTAATCGTCAATGCTCCAATGGATTGGATAGGCATTTTATCAAAAATAGGCTTCCAAGTGATGCCGCCCGACGTTGATTTCCAGACACCGCCCGAAGCCGTACCAATGAAAATATTATCGTCGTCGCTCAAATCTACATCAATGGACGTGACGCGCCCACTCATACCTGCAGGGCCGATGTTGCGGATTTTGATGTTTTTTAATTGGTCGAAATCCACTTTTTGAGCGGTCATTTCTGGTAAGCAAAAGAGGGATAGGAGGAGGAAAAGGACTGTTTGTTTCATACTTTTATAATTGATTACGAGTGATTTTTTTTAAATAAGCAATGGGACGGGGCGAAATTAAGGAAAAAGAAGAACTTTGAAGATTTGAAATTATCTTTACTGCAAAAGCAAGGTATTTAGCTTTGCTATCCATTTACTTCTGGCAAATTTTTTGCACCTCCCCCTACATTCTCCCCAATATCTTTCTACAAAAAAGACTTTCTTCTTACCTTTACGATCCTCCCCAGTACTTACACATTTCTGTACTTTGTGTTAAAGTGTTAAGGTCTTCTACAATCGAGAGCTAACATTAACACACAAAAACATTAACACAAAAATTTTATTTCAAAAACAAGAATTTTATTAAAAATAAATTCTACAAATATTCCCGTGAATGAAATCTGCCTTACTACCGATTCTACTGATAATCAGTGCATTAATTAATTTTCAAAACAATCTTTTGGGACAACAAAACCAGCCGGTGGACTTATCCGCGCATCCCGTCTGTGGCTATGATTTACACAATCATCTGGAAGACCAAGCGCATCCAGAATTGGCGGCAGAGTGGGACAAATACCTCAACGTCGTGCTGCCTTACTTGTCGGAAAATCCGCCAGAAAGTGAGTCTATTCTAAGCATTCCGATTGTATTTCACGTCATTCACGAAGGTGAACCAATCGGCACGGGACGCAATATTTCAGACGCTCAGGTATTGGCACAATTAGAAATTTTAAACGCTGATTTTTCCGCATTAAATGCAGAATTTGGGAATACCCCCAGTCAATGGCAGTCAGCAGTTGGCAGTCCAAATATCCAATTTTGTTTGGCTAATACCGACCCGAACGGTTCGCCTACCGACGGAATTGACCGACAGAATTTTGTGGTAACTGGAACGGATTGGGAAAATAATAACATCAATTCCGAAGTCAAACCCATGTTCAACTGGACGCCTGCTGAATATGTAAATGTCTATATTTTGGCGATTCCCGCCACCACGGCTGCAGGAGGTGTAGTTGGCTTTGCGAATCGTCCGTTTACGAACAGCGTAGGTGCGCCGACGGATGGCATTGTGGCGGATTATCGCTGGGTCGGTGCGCCGGGGTTTCCAACTTCGGGCTTCCGCACGGTGACGCATGAAATGGGGCATTATTTAGGATTGCCCCACCCCTTTGATGGCGAAAGTTGCAACAGCGACGACGGCATTGCGGACACGCCAAACCAGAGTGAAGCGACACTAACCGTAGCGAGTTTGGATTGTGCGAATGAGTACCCAACGGGGCCGGTGACTTGCGCCGACGAACACATGTACATCAATTACATGGATTATGTCAATGAAAATTGCTACACCTCCTTTACCAATGGTCAAATTAATGTGATGCGCTCGGTTTTGCAAGGCATTGCTGTTCCAAACTTGAATTATGGAAGTCGGGAAAGTTTGGTCAATAATTCTAATTCCGTTTGTACCATTGCTGATAATGATGCGGGAGTTATTGAAATTATTAGTCCTGAAGAACGCACTTGTGACGGGGCAGACATCGCGCCCGTGGTGATGATTCGTAATTTTGGAACGACCAATTTAACGGAAGTAGAAGTCAATTATCAAATTGATGCCAACACGCCTGTTTCTTTCGCATGGACTGGAAATTTAGAACCAGGCGACAATGAACAGGTAACACTTCCAAGTTTCACGCCCATCAATGGTTTTTATCAATTTCAAGCCTTTACGACTGACCCAAATGGTGTAGCGGATGAAAATATGGCGAACGATACGACCAGTTTTATTGGAGAAATTGCGATTCCACAAACTGACCCGATTATCGAAGATTTTGAAGCTGGTACGACCTTTCCAACACCTGTTGGCTTGTTTCAATTCAATCCTGACGCTGATGCTTTTATTTGGCAATTCACTGATGAATTTTCTGCTTTTGGAATGGGAGACAATTGCGTCTTTTTTGACAATTTCACAGGCGACAATACCAACAATCCTTTTGGTACAATCGACGTAGTTATCACGCCGCACATGGATTTTACGAATATTCCAAATCCCGAATTGAGCTTTGATGTAGCTTATGCGCAATTTGATGAAATGTTGTCTGATAGCTTTTTAATTTTGGTGGCAACCAACTGTTCACCGAGTTTCAATCAAGCTATATTTTTTAAAGGAGGAGCAGATTTAGCAACTGCTCCTGCTACGACGAGTCTATTTTCTCCAACCGAAACCCAATGGCGCACCGAAACCGTCGATTTAAGTAATTTCGTAGGAGAATCAGACGTTGCTTTTGCCTTTGTCAACATTTCAGGATGGGGAAATCGCTTATTTTTAGACAATATCAATATCGGCGTGGACTGCGCTTTGACCGTCAATACGACGACCACAAATGTGCTTTGTAACGGCGAATGCACGGGCAGCGCGACCGTCACCGTTCCCAATGGCACAAGTACCTACACTTACCAATGGGATGCTGCTGCCAATAATCAAACAACCCCGACGGCTAACAATCTCTGCGCAGGCACATACAACGTCACCGTGACGGATGCGACAGGTTGCTTCGCAGCAACACAAGTGACCATCACCGAACCATTGCCATTGACGGTAATGACTTCCACAACGGACGTAACGACTGCTGGCGCAAACGACGGAACAGCAACTGCAACCGCTGGTGACGGTACACCTGATTACACTTATATTTGGAGTAGCGGCGACGATATGGCAACGGCAACCAACCTTGCCCCAGGCGACTATACCGTCACCGTCACGGATATGAACGGCTGTACAATCACGGACAATGTAACCATCAACGGCTTCGATTGCGGTAACTTTGGCGCGACGGCAAGTAGCACAAACATTACCTGCAATGGCGCGGGCAACGGAACGGCTTTAGCGGCGGGTATTTCTGGGACTGCCCCGTTTGAATATTTGTGGAGTAACAATGAGACGACGCAATCTATCGGCGGCTTGCAAGCAGGCATTTATACGGTAACAATTACCGATGCCAACGATTGTCCTGCGGTCGCAGAAATTACGATTACCGAACCTGACGAACTGGTCGCGCCAACGACTTCCACTTCCGAAACGGCGAGTAATGCCAATAATGGTACAGCGTCTGTTTTCCCGCAAGGTGGCACGGCAGACTATACTTATCAATGGTCAAATAATGAAACGACCAATACGATTACCAACCTCACACCGGGCGATTACAGTGTCACAGTTACGGATATGAATATGTGTACGGCGACAAATGTGGTGACGGTCAATTCCTTTGATTGCGGCGGTTTTAGCATTGATATTACTTCCGAAAACATCACTTGTTTTGACCAAAATGACGGCTCTGCGGAGGTCATCAACAACGGTGGACAAGGCCCTTATGACTACGAATGGAGCATTGGCATCAACTCATTTGCCATCACGAATCTTGCACCAGGCACTTACGAAGTCACGGTCACGGATGCCAATGATTGTTCGGGTGTTTTGGAAGCGACGATTTCGCAACCCCCATTATTGACAGCAGATGTCAGCAGCACAGATGAATCTGAAAATGGCGCAAACGACGGTACGGCAAGTGCTTCGCCAAACGGCGGAACATCGCCTTATACTTACGAGTGGAGCAATAACGCGACTGACCAAACGATAATGAATTTAGCACCGGGCGACTACACGGTGACAGTTTTGGATGCCAATGAATGTACTTTCGTAGAAACGATAACAGTGGCGGAATTCGGCTGTGCCTTAGCGGCAACGGTACAAACATCCAACGCAAGTTGTCCAAATATTGGCGACGGAATGGCAACCGTAACCAATATTGTCGGTGGCAGCGGCCCTTACACCTATCAATGGTCAAACGGTGATGAAGACGCAATGGCAGAGAATTTATTGCCCGGCGATTATACGGTAACTTTGACGGATGGTGCGGATTGTCCTTTTGTGGAAACGGTTACGATTGAAGGTGAAGATAACGAAGTACCGACGATAATGGCGCAAAACATCACGGTTGAATTAGACGCTAATGGCGACGCGAGCATTGACGCGCAGATGTTGGACGCGGGCAGTTTTGACAATTGCGGCATGGTGAATGCGAGTGTCAACACGACTACTTTTGATTGTTCAAATATTGGTGAAAATAGCGTCGTTTTGACCATCACCGACGCTAACGGAAACATGAATCAAGAAACAGTCACGGTGACGGTCGCGGATAATATCGCCCCTGTTCTCATGACTTGTCCTGAAAATATTACCATCCAAGATTGTGGTAGCGACGTGGATTATGCCATGCCGACTTTTACCGACAATTGTGGCGCGACAGCTAATCTCATTGCTGGTTTTCCAAGCGGTGATGCCTTCCCTGTTGGAGAAACAGAAGTCATTTTTGAAATTGCAGACACAGGCGGAAATACGGTAAATTGTAGCTTTTTAGTGACGATTGATTACGACTTGGCAATAGGTGCGAATGTTACTATGCCGTCTTGCCCCGGCTTCTCGGATGGCTTCGCAGCTTTGACTGTGGATGGTGGTTTTGCGCCGTTTTTCGTGCAATTTGAAGGCGGCGGCGACCCTGTTAATTTTATCAGCAGGCACGTATGCAGTGACAGTGACGGACAATATCGGTTGCTCTATCGTTTCGGAAATTCTCGTCGAAGACCCACCATTATTGACCTACGAATTTGGGGCAACTACGCCTGCTACCAATGGTCAAGCCAACGGTGAAGCTATTCTAAATATCGACGGAGGAACACCACCTTATGCTGTGCAATGGTTGCTCAACGGCGCGTTGATTTCTTCCGACCCAAACCCAACGAATCTACTGCCTGGTGACTACATCGTGCAAGTTTCTGATGCTAATAATTGCTCGGTCGTAACGGAGGAAATTAATATTGATAATGTGGTCAGCACTTCGGAGTTGACGTTGCTTGACCATTTAAACATCTATCCAAATCCAACCAACGGCGACTTGTTTGTTGAATTAATTTTAAAAGAGAAAGCGGCTGTTGAAATGACGGTTTTGGATGTGACAGGAAAGGCTGTTTTGCCGACTATTTTTAATCAAAATGCAGCAGCTGAAACTACATTTGAAGCTAATTTAAATGAATTGGCAAATGGCGTTTATTGGGTGCGCTTGTTGATTGGGGAAGAGGTGTTGACGCGGAAAGTGGTGGTTTTGAAATGATTTAGCTTTGTACGCAAACTTGCTAAGTTTTAAAAACCTACCGTACCTATGCAGTTGGGTAAATCTTAGCTACAGAGTAGCGGCACTCTTGGTAACACAGTGATTCCCCCTTTTCAAAGCCACATCGTGGCGGCACTCTTGAACGTTTTAGCTTTTAAGAGAGCCGCTACTCTGTAGCTGTTTTAGGAAAAATTGCTAAATATCCATCAATATATTAGGTACGGTAGGTTTTTTAAAACTTATTAAGTCTCTAATCACCGATAATTCAACGAAAAAGGGTAGCTTTTGCACGAAAGCTATCCTTTTTTGTTTGAAAGTAAAATCACATTTTCAAAACAAAAACGCAAAATCACAGTTTTATTTTCAACCCAGTGAATCAATCCCATACGGGCAGGCAATAAATAAAAATCAACCAAGCCAATGCGCATTCAAAAAAAATACGAACTCACCGACCGCGACTGTGACCGCATCGTCGAAATGGCATGGGAAGACCGCACGACTTTCGACGCCATCAAGGCGCAATTCGGTGTACCCGAGTCGGATGTCATTAAGCTGATGAAGCAAGAAATGAAGCTCAAAAGCTGGAAAATGTGGCGCGAACGAGTACAAAACCGCGCGACCAAGCATTTGAAGAAACGAGTATTTGACGAGGGGCGGCACAAGTGCAGTCGGCAGCGGGACGATTTCTAAAAATAAGATTAGCAAACGCTAGTCCGCTACTTTAGTAGCGCGACAATTAATGATAAAACATTGAAAAAAATCACATTTCTCTTCCTTTTTTTTTCTACCCATTATTCTCAAAAGTCACCCCAACAATTTCTACCTTGAGTTAAAAAACAATACGCTCGAAGTTGGCAAATACACCGACAAAAACTTCAAAAAACAGCCTATAAAAACCTACGCCAATCCTACCGAAAATGTCACAGAATTAAAAGAAATACTCTTTAAAAACGACGCAGAAAACGTGCTGTATTATTTTCATTGTCTCTACGGCGGCGTGCGGATTTATCATAAAAATTCGCTAAAAAAACTCAACGAGAACAACGATTCGACCACCATTATTTCCATTGTCTGGCACGCCGAACATTTAAAATATGTCAAAAACTGGCAACAATCCATCGAACAAGGCGAAGCCCTCCAAAATTTACTCCTTCCACTCTGGTCAAGCTCCGAAAAAACGAATAACGTGCTTTGTCATTCAATGGGGCATCGGATATTTTCGGGTGTAATCAAAGGCATTCAACAAGAGTCAATTCAATTCAAAACGGTCATTTTTGTCGGCAGCGATTTGGATGTGGATGTGTTTGACAATAATTTAAAAAACTTACCTAAAATCAGCCAAGAAATCCTCGTGTATGTACATCGAAAAGACCGATTGTTGAAAGCCTCGGCAAAGCGACACGACCGCAAAAGATTGGGATTGCACGGCTTGGAAGAAGATTTAAAAATAGCCCATTTGGAAGTTGTTGATGTGACCGATTCTGAAGGGCAACCCTATTTTAGCACAACGAATCATAGCTATTTTAAAAAAGATAAAAAAGTGTTGGAAAGCATTCAAGAAAGGATAAAAAACGAGTAATTTTGAACCAAAAGTAGCAATGGAAAAACTGAATCTTGTTAGCGAACAATTGTTAATTCGGAATCTTGAAGAACAGGATTTAATGGCTTTTTACAGCTACCGTTCCAAGCCCGAAGTGATGAAATATCAGGGCAGCGGCGTGATGAATTTGGCGGAAGCCGAAGCGTTCATCGACAACCAAAAAGACAAATTTTTCGGCAAACCCGGCGAATGGGTGCAATACGCAATTGCAGACAAAACAACCAATCAACTCCTCGGCGATTGTGCCATAAAACTGGATGTGCATGAACCCCGAATCGCAACTGTCGGCATGACCATCGCCCCCGAAAATCAGCAAAAAGGCTACGCCAAACAAGCATTCAACTTGATTCTGACCTTTTTATTTGAAAAGCAGAACGTACATCGCGTGGTCGAATTGGTGGCAGCAAAAAATGTGGCTTCCATTCGATTGTTGCAAAGCATGGAGTTTAGAGAAGAAGGATATTTTCGGGAAAGTTATTTTGCAAGTGGGAAAGTGAGTATCAGTATGCCATGTTGAAAGCGGAGTGGGAAGTGACGCGGCGCCTGTTAAAGTTTTTGACGAAAAGAAATTAATGCTTATCTTGGGCGTTCATTCAAAATTTGCGCCATGAAAAAGCACCTCATTTATTTATTTTTATTGATTCCAGTTATTGGTTTTGGCAGTTGAAATCGTCGATTGATTTTGTTAATGGATTAGACTATTCTTATCGGGTTTTGAATTTAAAAAATGCCCAAACTTCATTTCTTGATAGCCGAAATATCGAATCAGGGAAGTTCAACTTACCGTTTTGGACTCAATTTAATTTAAATTTTAAGCAATGTCTTTACCTGAAAACAGGCATTCGCTTGGCAAAAGTGGGCTATCAAATCAAGCCAGAAGATTTTGTGGTTTCTTTTACCTCCAGTGGCGGGTTTACTAATGGTGGGGAAAGGTTGACATAAGCGCGAAAATCAATCATACCTTTATTGAAATTCCCCTGATATTGCGTTATCAATTCTCTCAAAATCGTTTTTCCCCGTTTTTTGAAATAGGGTGTTCGCCCAATATTTATCTGAATTCTGATTCCAGAATATCTATTTTTGGCGATAATTTTAATGAAAAACAAAAATTGGAGGAGGCCAATAATTTACAAATGGTCGCCAGTCTTTCCGTTGGCTTTAACTATACATTGGATAGTCATTGGCAGTTGTTCTCGCAGCCCATTGTTCGCTATCATTTGACGAGTTTGACCGAACAGGATGTGACGGAAAACCTTTATAATTTCAGTGTCGAATTTGGTATTCGATGTAGTTTGTAACCAACTTTTTTATACTTAAAAATGCTCAGATGAAAAATCTAATTACGCTTTTTTTAATGTGCTTTTCGACCATAACTTTTGGTCAAAATAATGCTTCAATTGATTTGGTCGGCGGCATAGAATTTGGCTACAGAAGTTTGAGCGGTGACCATTCGGATGGCGTACCCGTTGGTTTGATTTTGGAAACAAGAGAACGCGAAACCGCTAAATTCGGTTTTCGATTGGCTTCAACTACAACCAACGATTGAGCAAAAAAATATTTTTAAAAACAGGGCTTCGCGTCGCCAATCTTGGCTATAGCTCTGGAAAAATTACTGACCTTCGGTGGGGAAGTGAAATTGCGCGGGTGTTGTTAATGGAAGTGCCGATGGAAATTTAATATTTTTTTAGGGCAAACGCACCAAAATTTGAGTTGATTTTAGTTACAAAAGTGGTTAATTTGTTACCGGAGATTCACTAAATTTTTAATAAAAAAATACCGCAAATCTATTCTGATGCGTTTGCCCTAATCCAATGTAATCTTCTGCCCACTCCCCTACATCCGCTTCAACAACATTTTCCCAATCTCCGGGTCACCCATTATCATTTTCAAACTCGGACTCCCCGAAGTCATCAAATCTTGCGCCATCGTCAAGCGCAAATCATTCGGAATAAAATCAATTTTGATAAAACTTTTGATATTGTCCAATTGTTGTTTTATCAGGCTTGATTTGATTGATGGTCAAATAATTCACCAAACGGGTACAAATCGTCGCCAAAATATCCACTCGAACCGTCTTTTGCAAGGCTATTTTCTTTCAAATGATTCAACACCTGACTGTCAAAATTGGTGGCATTCACAATCTTCTCTGGCGCAATCAACTTACCTAAATTTTGCGATACAAACGTAATAAACGCCGCTGCGGTATTGGCATCCAGACAGGAATCTGCCAGCAATTTCACCAAACCATAATTTTCTTTTAAATCCGTAATATCAGAAATGGTTTCAAAGAATTGCACCAGCGTTCGTGGCGTCGTTCGCTCGCCCGTGACGATTTCGGGATAGGTCAATACGAAGTTGATACCACGCGCATCGACGTCGTTTTGTTCTGCCCATTTTGCCCATTCTTTCACCTCAAATTCCATCGAAATGTGCATCATCCGCGTCAGCATCGCATCATCCATCGGCGTGACGGAATAGTCGCCGCCGTCGGGGTTGGCAGTCAGGACAATTTGCCATTTTTCGGGTAGTCGCCAACTCACCAATTCAAAAATTTTGCAACAACTGCATGATACCCCGAAGGATGCGGTCGTCTGCCCGATTTACATCATCAATCAGCAAGACGCCTGGTCCTTCCTCTGTCGGCACCCACTCGGGCGCACGAAAGGTCGTTTTCCCATCCACAATCGTCGGCATTCCAATCAAGTCGCCCATCTCTTCAAACTGCGCAGGCGCGATGTACGCAAACTTAAACCCTTCCGCTTTCGCAATGGCTTCCACGATTTCGGTCTTCCCAATGCCGTGTCGTCCCCCAGATACAAACGGGCGTTTTTTTCTTGCCTTTTTCTTCCGCTTTTAAATTGGTTTGCAAGACGTGATTGACGAAGGAAATGACTTCGTCGGCTTTGGTTTTTGTACCGTAGTATTGGTAGTTGTGGGTGGATTGGTTTTGTTTTGACATTCCAATTTATTTAATGCGTTCAAAAGAATTTAAAAATGTGCCAAGTTCTACCGATATAAAAATTTCAAAAAGAGCAAGTTCATCAGCACCTTTTACTTGAAATAATACAAGCTCGCAATTTCGTAAAAATGATTGAACTGGTTTAACATTTTCTTCAAAAGACTTATTAAACTCTTCGCGACCTTTCACTCTTTTTTTCCATAACTTGCAATTTTAAATGCCATTGTTGCAGTGAAATGACTTTTCCCTTTGATATGCTGTTGTATTCTTTTTATAACTCCTCTTGAAATACCAACGTAGAATGGTTTATCATCACAATAAAAAACATATAAACCTGAAAAGTCTGCTTTTGAATTTTCAGCCAAAAATTTTGAATCATTGCCAGAGAAATTTAAAATCTTACCATCTTTCAATAAGAGTTCTTTAGCTTTTGCAAAACCCTTTTCGTACCAAAAAAATCTTCTACAAAAATCCTGTTTTCTGGTAACTTAATCTTGCATAAATTCTTTTCAAACATTTCAATTAATTGATTGAAATTTCGATTGCCTATTCGTTTTTCAAATAGAATATTCTTTATTTCTTCAATTTCTGGTTTTGATAATTTTAAACTATTATTCATTTCAATTTCTTTACATTTTGACCACTCGCCCCGGCAAATCATTCCAAACGCCCTGCCCTTCTGGCAAACCGCCACTCGACACCATCCACAGCACAGGCTTCCGACTTTTGACCATCGGCACAGCAGCATAGCCATCCGTAAAATAGACGATGGCATCGGGCATATATTCATCGTTGGCGAAGTGAATGGGCGCGTCAAATTGCGTGCCGCCGCGCCCCATTACAAACTTCGGCGTTACGCCGCGATAAAGGTATTTATTTTGAATAACGGTGTCACATTCCACGACCATAATTTCTGCACCTTGTCGCCAAATATGGTACATTTCACCAAAAAACTCTTCTAAGTCAGGCATCGAAATACTTCCCGAAGTATCAATCGCGACCAGTATTTTTTGCTTATTTCGAACTTTCAAACCGGGCGTTGTACCGTAGCGTTTGGAGGGTCTGCGAATGGTGTTTTTGATATAAGTACGGCTGCGTTGGCGGTAAAAATTCGGAGGACGCGTCGCCAATTCAAGCGCGGTTTCAAAGCAATGACAAGGTTATCCAAATAGGCTTTCAGACCTGCGGGTAACTTTCCGATGCCGCGCGGACCGACGCGCTGAACCGTCGTTTCAATCACCCGATTCAGGGCTTCTTCCAGAATGTCGCGCTCGGCTTGCGTCATTCGACCAATTTCTTGCTGCCACAAGTCATGCTGCGCCAAGTGTTCATTTTCTCCGTTAATGTACTTTTCTAAATTTCAATTGAAGGGGTTTTCTCTTGCTCATTTTCTGTTCCCAAACTACTCATATAGCTGTTCCACGCACCCACTAATTTATCATAATAATAGCCAACATCGCGATTGGTTTCCAAATTTAAATCATCAAATTGACTCAACAGCACTACCCCATCAATCAACTGATGTGGCTCAATGTATTGATTCACCACAATGTCCGCAGCGATGTTAAAAATGTCCTTTTGGTCGTATTTTTAACGGTCAAAATGTGTTTTAAAACAATGTGTAAAATCTCGTGCTTGATGACGCCGTAACGATATTCTGGCGTCACCAAAACATCTCGCCAAAAACGCTCATTGACATACAATTTGGTCATCTGCGTCTCTGCCAAACCAACAGCCAAAGTCGGGACGCGCTCGGTCACTTCCTTGATGATTCCCGTAAAAAAAATGCCCATAAAATGGCTCGTCGAGAATAAGTCTGATGGTTGTTTTAGAAACTTCGTTGAGGGTGTTTGACATTTTTTAGCGTTCAGTGCGTTTTTTTTGATTCAATTTATATTCTGATTTCTAATAAAAGCCGTATGAATTTTTGTAAAATTTGATTTTCAAAGCATCAACTCCCGCCCTCTAAAGGGCAGGGTTGATTGGTTCTATTTTTAACCAAACGTTTCCAAGCATTTCAGTTCTTTCAGACCGTCCGCACCACGAAAATTATTCTATAGAGGGGGTAAAAACTGGATTTTTTAAGAAAAATCCAGTTTTTACCCCCTCTGAAAAAGAAAATTCCATGTGCGGGCGGCCAGTAATAACGTGTTTTTCATTTACAATCAATCCGTATTTTTATCCGTTGGATACAAAATTTTTATCTCTACCCGTTGATTCCGCTTCCGCCCATATTTCGACTTATTGGAATCTTTCGGCTTCCTTTTCCAATAATTTTATTGGTCAAACGGTCAGCAGCAATGCCTTTGCTAATCAAATAATTCATAGCTGCGAGTGACCGTTTTTCAGACAATTCCTTGCAATAATTATCATGTGGAATATTGTTGGTATGCCCTTCGACATAAGCAATCGTGGTCGGTGTTTCTTTCAATAAACCCACCATTTCATTCATCACTTCAAGATGTTCTGTCGCGATATTAAAGGAGTCCGAAGGATGATATAAAATGCCCACCCGTTGGATGCGCCAATACCTTTTGACCTTTCGTGTTTCGCGCTTTCGTTTGTTGTCGTGGTAAACGTCTCTTCTTCCGCTGGAACTTGTTCCAAAACGGGCGAAG